>DVQP01001110.1:0-17122 GCA_018231745.1 Danaus eresimus | reverse complement strand
AGAATTAATAGAACAATAATAAACAATGACAACCTTGCACAATAGCCATCACGTCAGAGTTGATATAACTTCAGATGTAATTGAATTTAATTGTTAGACTTCGAATTGTTTTGTTTGGTAGATTGTTGAATGGTGAGGAGACGTGAGTGTAGGAAGATTCAAGAGAACATTTAACATGTAACCTTATAACTTAGCATTGTTGTAATACATTTTAGAACGAATGGTTTAATAGTTTTTGGGTGGGATATTAAAAATTTAGGCAATAATTTACTTATTTTATATATTGAGAGGAATCAAAAGTTACCAGACTGCATTCTAACAGTGTTTTTTGTGAAATGAGTCACCATAAGAACTCGCGTCTTGGCACGACAGGAGCACCAATAACGCATGACCTACAATTTATTTTATGTTACACATCACATCAGATTAATGGTGAAGGTAACTGGGACAAGTTAAACATAGCAAGGTCTGAACGTAAAAAAAAAATATTCATAATTTAATATATTTAATTTAATAATGTTAAATATTCTTAAAATAGTATATGTTATAACTTTATAATTCACACAGTGGAAATTAATCTGATATTGAGAATTAATATATATTTTTGGTAATTTTTTTTCGTACAAAAGGTTTTAAAATCAAGAAATAGAGGAGACTCCACACCTCTTCGACTTTTCAAGGTTTAAAAAAAAATATACCAAAAATATTTATTCAGTTATGGAAGTTAATTTTTCATTTCAAGAAGTATTTTGGATCTAACCTAAACGATTCAAATTTAATACGCCATACATTTTATATTTGATTCATTGCCTTTTCTTCTACCCTAATACAGATTCCAACATGGAATACAATTGCTCCGTGACTAACAAAACGTGCAGCGACTAAAGTTATTACGAAACGAATGTGTAAAATAGTTTTCAAGGAAAACATAAAATGAGAAACTATCTTATATAAGTGGCCTCGTATAGATATGTCCCTGAAATGAAACACGCGCCCTAGAAAGTGAAAATAATATATCATCGCCTTGCTTAGCTCATGGTCGCTTTAAAATAGCGTGCAGGTGTAGCTTCATTTCGGATTCCGACATCAAGAGAAGGTTAGCGCAAGGTGAAAATTGGCTACATTGGTTCCGGAGTGAAACAATCATTAGCTGGTAATGCATCATTATTGTTTTGTTCTTTATCATGTAGCACAGTGGCTTCAAACTAAAATAGTTTTCTTACTACACAAGCATCTCATTACCGTTATGAAAAATGTTGTCAAGAGACATAGATAATAAGATCTTTGAAGTTTGTCTATATATTTATCGAAGTTGTTAATATATAATGTATATTTTCTATAAAGGTACAGGTCAGTAAATTTGGCAAGTAATTTATTTGGCTGCAACGAGGTTTGATATGCGACCTATATTAATATTAAATATAACCATCCATTTAATTAAATTTGATTTATTCTAAACTTATATTTCAATCACTGACACATTTATTAATTCCTTCACACGCAGAATGTCTTCATATATATGTATTTATAGATAAAAACATTGCTGTTTTTGTATAATACTGGATAAACTTGTACGGCCAATATAATCGAAGAAAGTTTTGTCTCGATATAACATGTTTAGAAAGCACAAAAACATATTTCGTCTTTCGATTAACTTTTATAAACCACCTGTGTTTTATGATATGTAGAAATTTTGAAGCTTACGAATTGAATATTGATTAGGAAAAAGTTATTCTCTGCTATGTTTTGAAATATTAAGCAGGATTACCTAACAATGTAAAGGTTGGTTTACACTAGGACGTGTTTATTGTATTGCGGTTACAGGAAAGCTATAGAGCATTACAAACTCATTCGTTTACATTGTTAAATTTCATTGCGATATCACGTTCCTAGACTTTGTGAGACTTACAAAGGATGCTGTCTGAATAACGTACAACAGCTTATTGTATGTAGTAAGTTATATTAAATTAACTAGAATTTATCATGAACTACACAATAACTGGTTTATCTGAGAGATAATTCGCATTAAATTATAAGATAGACATGACAACATACACTTTGATTAATTATCCCAATCAATGACCAGTATTAAATTTGTTAATAGTTTTGAGATAGACATTTATGTAGAAAGTACTGTCTGTTGAAAAAATGTTATATACGAGACAGAGACATATAATTATGAATCTATTTGAGACATATAGTTATTTATGTAAGTGCTGTTAGAAGCAGTTTGTCTAATCTTTACTCAATAAGGTTAGACATTTATAAATCTTGTTGTTTTCTTGAAGTAAACATTAATACATCCTAACTAAATCCATGTTCATTATCTAAATATAACTTCAATTATATAAAATCAACTAGTTATCCAAGAAGATTTATATTCTTCTGGCAAGATACGTAATTAATGAGTAAATTCGAAGTATGATTGTCTTCTGTCGAATTGTTCTAAATTATTTCTGTAAATTATCGATAGGATTATATTTAAGCGTTAAAACCACAATGACATCATTATGGAATAATCGTTTGCTAGCAAAAGTAAACAATACGGTGTTTATTCAATTGAAACCTAATTATATGGGCAATCATAAACACGATCGGTTCTCGTTTCGAATGATAAATACCTGGTAGAGGTTACGAATTTATTAAGCGAGCTGTCTTTTAAATATAAAATACCGTTATCTGGTATAGTTACATTAATAAGCAAAACAAAACAAAAAACGTTTGACACAAAGTTGACATATTATTTTAGAATTTCTATTTATAACGTTTCTTGTCTTTGAAATGAATTTTTTAATTAAAATTATAATTACCAAATCGATGTAAGATGATTTGATTTTAATGTTATATTTACGAAGAAAGATATGCCAATATATTCTCTCACAGCTAACAGATTAATTGTTGATGATTCTTTGATGTTTTTTAATCTATTCTAATGCAGTTACGAATATTGACAATACCCGCATAAAGTCTTTTTACACCTAACCTAGAAATGGAAATCACAAGAAGCGTTAAGTATACAAAAAGGTATTTTATAACGCGACATTATTTTCGTAATTATTGGAACTAAATTAGACTAATTATGATCGTTTTAATATAATTTTCTTGTGAGAAACCAAATAGACGGTATCACAAATAACGTTTGATAATTTTGTGCTCATTTCTGGATTGTTTTTTTATAATTAAAACAGATGATTATTTAACTCGGAATTTAATGTATTCATAATTTATGTGTACAACCGACAGACATATTTAAGTATCCTAATTTTTTTCAGCGCTTTGTTTTTTATTGTTTTAAGGAATCTTGTTTGAAATGAAAATAAAGAAATATTTCACTGAAGGATGTAAATTATAAACCAATCCTCATTTCGGGGTCAAGTACAAACAATTCTTTCTTTTTTATCTTCACAAACATCTAATTTATATTTTTGTAATCTAATCTTCGAGGCTTAGGCTTAGCTTATATAAATTTTTATCACAATTAAAATATTTTATTATAAAATGAAATTTGGTACGATGTTAGAATCTTAAAGCTAGGGATAGGTTCATTTTGAACTGATAGTTAAAATCCACGCTATGGAGAAATCGAAAAAAGGTAGCGAGGAATAAATTACGTCATGATATCTAAGATTTTCGCGAAAATTCATTGAAATAAAACTAATATTTTTTCGGATTTACTACGCATTTGTGAATCACATGTCGTCTGTCCGTGATCACCGTTACTGCAAAGTAACCGTTGGGCATATGTTGTTAAAAATAATTATAAACGCATAGTAGAACCGAAAAATATTACTTTTATTGCTATCTATTTTAAGTTTTGTCGGTATGTACATGTTTATACCTTACTTTTTGGAATAACGATGTAATTACAGTAAATGTATGAAATAAAATCCACCGGTATCTGTAATTCACGGATTCTTTGAGGACGAAGTCCTTTATACAAGCTAGTAGGCATTAATTCATCTCTAGTAAATGTCCTGAAACTGTCAATTGATTGTAGGAACCTCCTAGCTTTGAATAAATTTACATTAGCCTAGGAATTTTTGGTCTAATGCTGACAAATAATACCTGATCATTTACTTTACGCTCCTAAGAGACTCTTGTGTTGTGTCCAGTGTGTGCAATACCTGGAAAAAGAAAATATATAATTAACAAAGAAATATTATTTAACAAGCTCAAAAGAATAGACATGGTTTTGAAAACAAATTGGAGTCAAGTAGACCTATAAGTTTAAAATATATTTTTTTCTATAATACGTAATGTGTATGCTCGATTTTTGTGGGAATGTGTAATCCGAAGATTCTGATATTTTTAACCAGTGAAGGTTATTTATTTTAGATTTACATCCGGACAGCGAGTTCCAGAACCGTTACGTATGCTTAAAAATACATTTTGATACAAAACTTATTAAAAATGGCGCGGCCATTCCGAGCTCAAGGGTACTTTTATGAATTGGAGTGACATTAGTTGGAAAACTTGATAGGTTTAGCTATAGACGTAACACATTTTATATTTAAGTTAACACAACAATACACCCACTACAGTTGAAGAATATTAGGTAAAGCAGCTTAACCCAGTAACTTCCCGCAGAAACCCGCATAATCAGACCTTAAAATGTATAGCCCAAAAACTTTTATACGTGGTTTTCAGATAATATATAACCTAAACCTATTTATTAAAGAAAATCGTTCTAGCTTTTACATATAAAAATGTACATATATATTTTAGGAAACTCTCCCAAACTTTGGCAAGATGTCGTTTGGTTTGGTTCGGTCGGTGATGAATTCTTATTGTGTCCAACTTCACCTTAACACTGAGTCACGACTACCAAGTATATGATGATTGAGTTCAAGTTAATTTTCTGTTGGTGAATATATCACAACGTGATGAATCTGTGGCTACACGCGATTATATATGTGACTAATATTTCTCAGCGTCCGGTTGAAATTTCTATTTATTAATATGCCATCTAGGTCAGATGTCAATAGTTTTATTAGCATAACCATTTCTTTTACATGCAGCCAATTAATTCTTGCATTTCAAATGAGATTCTATTAAAATATGACGCCCTAATAATTATACAAATAAATCTTTAAGTTTCTGGTTAAATTTAAATTTTCTGTAAATTATGGTCTCTTCACATAACATTGACATTTGTTTAAACTATTATTAAGATATGCAACCGTTTTAGTAGTTTAAACCTTAGTGTTTATAAAATATAAAACCTTTTTCTTGAATGTGACACCGAAAATATTAATGAAAAACCTTAAATCGGTTTTGAGGTTAACGACATAAGCTCTTACTTAAAGAAATATTTTACGTATTTTGACGTAGATCGATCTCGGAGAAATTTTAATTCGTATCTTCAAAATTAATCACCGCTATATATAATTAGTAATGAATAGCGTTAAATTATTCAATTCACTTTTAAGAGAATAACTTCTGGGTCATAGTAATAGAGCGACATATATCAAATTTATGTTTAATCTATATTAGAACTTACAGCCCTTACATAAGGTTCGGTTTGAATTGGCTGTGACAATTCCTCGTGAGCTAAATACCACTTGTTAGTATTTCTGTCTAGTTTACGTGACAATACTGGCTGTAAAGCTAGTTCATAGTGACATGAGAACACAGTACTGACATTCATTTTTGTATTATTTCAATGCAAGGGATCTAGTAATTAAGAACTTAATCAGTATTGTAAACAAACTTTTTATAATATACGTATTTTTTTCTAACTTAGCCGATATAACGGAGCTAGGTCAGAAGCGTTCTGCTCTAAGAAATACAATAACCTATCGCCTACAATACAATAAGTTCCGGTTCAATTACTCTACGGTTTTATGGTCTAAAAGGAGTTATAAAACGATATTTTTACAATGACAAAGGAATATTCCAAACCATATTCAATTATTTTTTATCAAATCAGGAGTAGAGTCAAGCTTTTTAGAGTCAACTTCCAAGTACGTATATGGTTAGAATTTGCGATGTGCAAACAATGCGCCATTTGAACAAAACAAAGACCGTTACACAAAGAACTGACAAAGCCTTAATGTAAATTGTAGGTGCGCTTCGTCACAAACTACTTTAAAGGAGTTCAATTAATACAAGGAAAAAGTAACTGTAATTTTAATTGGTGTGGTCGCTTGTAAAGGTCACGAGAAAAGTTGACGTATTTACCTTGTTGACACGCTGAGAGGTAAAATTAATAAAATATGAATATCATCTATGGTGATTTAAATTTACATTCCGTTCAAAATATAATCCAAAAATCAGAAAAATTTGACAAAGGTATCTATTCAATTTGAATTTAGTAAAGAGGTTGAATTCCTATATATTTAATAAATATTAAATTGTAACATGTCATGTTACTGGCAAGAACAACCGCTTGGTAATTGGTAAATATTGAAACTTAACGTCAGAGTACACAATACGTATCGGTCATAAGTCGGAACGCCTATCCATGGTATCCATTTAGAGTTGAACCACTTATATTTAAATTATCTATTGTTATGGGTCGGTTTGTTTTCAAGCTACAAGTATAGTACATTCCAAGTGATGCAATCTGAGCCCGTGCGGACAAATAAACACCTAAGCACAATAGCTTTTGACTTTTACATTCATATTGCGAGTGTACAATACTAAAACATTTTGATTTTTTAACAAATTCTAATGTAAGCATGTCAAACGTACTATAACTTAAACATAAACTTCTTTTGCGATAAAACTTTTACCAAATTATAATTGCAATTAAACTGTATGTAGATATTTATTCGACAATATACACCCAAAATACAAAACTTCATCTGCATATGTAGAATTGCTATTTTGCTTGCATCAATAACTTATGTATGTCCAAACACAACTAGTAACACGAGATTGAAATATAAACTATAATAGAAGCAATACGTCTAGTGATAAAAATAGTTACAAATTCATAGAGATTTCACGTAATTGTAATGAAAATATTGCAAAATAGTTGCGGATGTGTTCGTATCCTGCGAACAGTCATGACATTTGCTTATAAATTTCACGATACATTTGTGTGCAGGATGTAGTCACCAGGCCCTTAAAAGACAATCCTTTAAACATAGCAGCATAATTTTATATGGGCAGCTTTGGAAGCAATGTAGAATTGAAAGAATAAGCTAATTAGTTTTCATAATATCGTGCTATCGTTTGATGGATGCACGTGTGTTTAAATATATGAAAGACATTTGTTACTTCGAATCCGTTTCCCTAATTTTGAGAATTTTTCAAACCAGCTGTATCTTTGTCATTTTAGCCATATAGTCAATATTGTTTATAATGTAGTCAAATTGGATAGTTTCTCATCGAATTATATTTAATTATTGGATTTCTTTATTCATGAGGATTCACATTTCATTTACTTGAATCGGTCTTGCTATATAAAACCGGGTTGATGTCTTGCTTTCGATGACATAGTAAAACGGTACACTGTTTGTAGGTCGTATGGAATGCATTGCTGACGTGTGCAAGCTGGGTAGCTTGGGAACAAATACTCACCACAAAGCCAAATAAAAAAATTACATACAATCACAAATTAGATGTATCTATCGTAATAAAAACATCACGTGAGTTTTCATACGAACCGGTGTAGTTTTATGAGCTCGCAATAGGGGAACCAAACAAATAATAATTTTTAAATCTCCCCTCAGTGTAAACGGTTGCTCGGTATCTCAGATTATCGTCGGAGATACGCAAGTGCGATAAGGATGGAAGATATAACGCCAAATGCAATTGCGATAATGCTCGAATTTATTGTAGAGCCAGTGACGTCCATCTCTTTAACCTTCGGAACTGTTTTGCAATAACTTGGATGTGACTATGATGACGTCGAGGGTATGGAAATAAGCTGAGTACAGTCTACATTCTAAATTTAACAGCAAGTGAGTGTAAGCAATTTGCGTAGGCGTGAGGACGGTTACAAAAATAAACTTTGGCAACGTTCGACCTGCAAATGCTGTGTCTGAATTTACGTTTAGATACGAATCTTGTTTTTTATATTCTATGATCCACGATCAAAGTTAAATAGATAATCTATCTGACAGTTGGACTGATAGTTTAAACAAAGGGAACATAAATTTTTACTACGTAATTAATTTAAAGACATTATAAATATAATCAAAGATGAAATCAACATCTTAGAAGTTCTGGTCGAAGTAAAAGATATTAGGAACAAGAATATGTGATTCATTATGCCAAGGAGTTACAAAATACGTTAAAATTGAATGGTATTTAAGATGTGAAACGAATAAAGTTAAACTTCCGTGTTGTGTATGTTAATGGTGCAACAGAATTGTGTAATGATAAGAAAGACTGATATGCAACGCACCTGGGTCGAGTGAGCGAACTATCTCGACTGTTTTGAAATACAACTGAGTACGACTAAAAACAACTTGAGGTTATAATGCAATACTCTATTATATTTCTTATAACAAAATACCCTAAATGTAACAACAACAAATTTTATTTACTTTTAATTTTGTATATCGCCACATTAAAATCAAGCTAAGACGAAAATAGTGTGACTAATGAAAGGCATTTTTATTAACTTATTGATGTTTGTTAAATTAAGTATCGTGATCTATAATTTTATGTAACCACATACTTAGAATCCATTTAGAACCGGTCCGTTTTAACCGATATTAGTGATTCAAGGGACGCTCTTGAGTGTCTGACGACTATATTGCGTTTAACGAAACGCATTATTACGCGTGAGACATTTTTGTGTTTCGCCGTTTTATTTAAATATGTAAAACTATTCAAAATGACAAAAACAACAGACCCATTTTCTTATTTCTGAGCAATTTCTACTCGTGTAATTATAATTATGTGTATTAAACTTTTTATAGAAAAGCAATAAAGTTACCGAGAATATTATTATAATATTATAAGATGGTCGGTTATATATATGTGGGGCGTTATACGGGTTGATAAAACCTTCTAGAAAGTTACGTTTCTCTTACATTAGGTTAATGTAAATTCATTTCCACTATCAGAGTTCAATGTTCAAGGCCGGCTTGATGAGCCAACCGCTCAGAAAGTAACCTGTAGAATTTTGTTGACATACAAGCTAAGTCATTTTATTTTCCGTATAAACGGATTAAGCTATTGATTTATGTAAGTGATACAAACGTGGCAATTGTTTGTTGCTTGTGTTAATGACGTTTATACAAGGAGGACTAACGGGAGTTATTAGATTTCTTGTGACATTATATTTTCTAACAGGTTTTCTTTAATATCATTTGAATAAATGACTTTTTTTTTGTAGATGTTAATAGCATAATTTAAAGATTGAAGATAAGAACGAAAAGTAGGCCGTCCAACTACATTCCGACCAATATTAACATTTTTTTTTTATGTTTGCTTTGTATTATATGTGTTAATATCAATAGATTTTTGAATAATGATAAAACTGCCTCTATTTTATCGACATGAAATTTGTGCCTTTAGGAATGAAAATACATTTTTAAAAATAAAAACCTCAGAATCTTTCAATATACTAAAAATATACTAAAATGTTGATTTCTTTTTGCATATCCTTAACCTGTTCTATTTCCAACGCTCGGTGTTGGCTGGAAGTGTCATAGACTACTTTGTAAAAAACTTACACCACGAAGGTTTGTTTATTCTATTTTTTGTTGAGATGAGTTGATCTTTTTAGTTGTATGTATAATCTTTTGTAAAATATATTGTCAGCTGTGACAGGCGAGGCCATTTAATGTTTTTACAATTTTTAAACAAAAAAGTCTCGACCCATTTTAATATTTCAAATTCAGTAATGAATTTACACCACAATGAATTTTTTCATAAAAATTTGAAAACTAAGGATGTATTAAAATTGCATGACTCGGTCTGAATGGCTTTGGACGTTTGCCAACGCCGAGCTAACGAAGACAAGGAAAAAATAGCCATGTCAAAGTTACGTAACATGCGAGTATGCAACAGCGTCATATCAATCAGACTATTTAATGAATGTGGAAAAAGAAACAGGTAGACGTATGAACACTTGATCTGCGTTAGTAATAAATTTCACGCAGGACGATAAAATCTTTGTTTGATATGTTATGCTTATCGGCAGTCAATGACCTCCATTTCAAGGGAATTATGCGAAAGTATGCATTCCGGTATTGGGTTTGATTTTGGTGCACGTATTTTATTTTCTATTTAACATTACTACCAGATATGTTTTTTTTTATGATTAACTACTGTATTAAGAGTTAAAATATTTTGATAAGAATGAATAAATTGTTAACCAAAAAGTGTGGAACACGTGAATGTGAGTTTTCTCTTTACTTATGTTACGATTAAATTAGTACCGATACAATGTCTCTAAGTAGTGTTTTGTGGTTATCAGCGGCTCTCAAGGTTTTTCAAATAATGTAGAATACCCATTGGTTACGAACACAGCGTCAAAGTTATAGTTATTCATATTACCACTTTCACGATAAATCTTTATTACTGACATTTTAATTTTATTTTACGATACAAACATTATATTTGAATGCATAAGGTCACGTTGGAAATGATGCGAGAAAAGTACGGGCAATGCAAAATAATGATTCATAACGGGCAATATCAATAAGAGTCAGGTTTCCCATTTCTGGTCAATAAGGAGATCGTTGTACTAGTGACCTGGTTGTGGAAGACCGCTTCCAGTGTGCGACTGGCTGTATGACTCCGCAGATGCATCTCGAGCTGGTCGACCGCGACATTGACCCGTCATACACGTACGGCCAATGCACCGGAGCTATGTCGCAGCCTCTTTGTTTATATTTCTTTTGCATCCTCCGGACTCCAAGGCAAAGTAATCCTTCATATGCTTTGGTACGTGAGATAAAGTTATGTATTTTTTGCCATCAACATTGTTTTAATGTTGATGATAAACTTATTGTAATATAAGCTCTTTCCCAATACATGAGATCATAAATGAACAATTAATGTGGTTTTATAATTAAATAGAATTTTTAATCAATGCAGAATTTTGTAAGGACATTAGGACGAGTTCGACCAAAAAACGAGTTACGATTAGATTTAATTACGTATTTATATAAGATTATTCATAAATAAAATAATATCGACACAGGTAAAAGGATCTTTCGCAATTCGATATTGACATTCCATTTGTGTTGAGTTCATACAGTGCGTCAGACAAATCGTCATACATCTTAAAATATTAATGAAAATCTCAAATGTGTGGTGGTATTTAACCAAACGTTCGTCAGGCTATGTTTCCCTGAAATATGGGTTTCATAATGACGTAAAATCGGACGCCCGCGCTTTCAGCGGCGCCTGCGCCGGACCCATTTTAGGACATGACTAACGGAAATTCGATTCCTCTCGCTCCGATCCGCTCGCGCCCGTGGGATGCTCGCAGTTTGCGTCTCGCTCGCACTCAAAGCTTCAAGAAATCTTTTAATAGTGTCCACGGCCGCGATCTACTTTCATCTATCGGCGGGAAAATGTAATATTTCATATGTAATCCCGTCTATAAGAAAAATTAGGAGCATCAAAATTTTGAATATTCGGCCTGATATAATAATTTTGGTTACATTTTGAAAAAATATGTAAGATAGTAATAAAAATCGTATTTTATAATAATTTGATACGTAGTTATCAACATATTATTTATAAAAAGATTAATTTGGTGTTATCATTTCATCTAAATAGTCTTAACAGAAAACTAAAATTAGCCTTAATAGATTTTTTATTTGACTGTCAATGAATCTATTTGAGAATTTAGATAAAGTGAGGGTACACTTAATCCTTTATTAGTAATAAAAATTATAAACAAACACTAAAAACATGACTCATTCTTGTTGATAAGGATATAGATACGGACGGATATACCATTCGTTCCTATTTCCTTTAAATTTAATGCAATAATTTTTTTTTGTCATCAATTATTGTTGTCATTTTAAACTGACCTTTTTCTGTTGCTTCTCCCAAGCCGGGTCCAGCAGACCTTCGCGCTCCCATTCCTCCTCTTGTTCCATGTACCCGTCCGGGTACTCATAGTTATTAGTTAACACCCCGTTGTCCATCATCATGGTCACCGCACTGACCGTCGATTTCGATGTTCGTTCGAGCCTATGACCGCGAACTCGTGTGTCTTAGTTCGCACCGCGCACTGCAACAAGCAGCCGGCCGCACGCCCGCTGCAAGGAGACTGGCGCGCAAGCGCTCCTATCGGCGGCGTGATGAACTTTCTATACTCGTTCCGTTTCACGCAGTTGTACTAGTTGTCATAGATATAAATATTGAGCAGTATCTTTGGTTCGGTAACATTTTTAGCCGCGCCATCTGGTATTTTATTTTTGAATACAGAGGGGAATTTCGTATGCCCTGTGTGGGCGTGTTCAACAACTTACGGAGATAACCATCTGGCATTTTTTAAATTATAAATTACCTCTCTTTAATTTACATTAGATAATGTTTTCACCAAGAATGTTTCCTTTAGAGATATAAATGAACATATAGAAATATTCCGTGCACATAGATGACAACAGTAGTAAGGAGAAATCAATACCCATAGTAAAATCAAAATTCTCACCAAATACCCATAGCAAAATTTATCAAACAAGGATTTGCGGTGGTCTATTTGATTTTTAATTTGATAATAACTTAGAATTCTTGTGAGATGTAACAATGTAAATATGTAAGTCCAGAAAAAGTAAAATCAGAGATTATCTTAATAAGACTTGGTTTCATGCTTAAAAAGTCACTGATAAATGTTGTATAAAATTGTTGATATAGATACAAGTAGAATATGAAAGGTAATATCTTTAAAACAGTCGAATTTATCTTTTAGAGATTATAGTATGATGTAAATTAGAATTATTTGTTTGACCTTAAAGACAGCAATAACAATTGTTGTCTCAAAGACAAACAATTACAAACGATTTGAGAACCTCCTCCTTTTTTGAACTCGAAAAATTTTAAGAACACATTTTTATATATAATTATGTCGGTAAATATTCTAAGTGGGACCTCCAATTTTTATTTTTTCAGTATATTGAGTTAAAAATAAAAATTAAATATTTACAGATTTGTCCTCGAACACTTTAGTTAAAATATATAAAATGAAATGAAATCATTATTATAGATAAAATAAAAATATGAATTTAAGTTTTTTGGTTGTTATCAAGAGGTTGGATCTCTTTTCTAAACATTTACAAAAATCAGGTCACTGAAAATTAATAAAATATTAACATATAACATAACTCACAATAACAATTCTTAAAACTCTATTAAAAAAGTCGATTGTATTTAAAAATTCATTGCACTTTACTAGAACAAGAAATTTGAATACCTCTCACAAAATAAACGCTTTAAAATTAAATTAAATAAAACAATGAATTACACAAAAAATTTTATTTACCACATAAAATGTTTCCTAAATAATAATCTTGCTCAAGATAAAATAACAGATATACTTAGATATAATTTGTTTTTTCATTGAAGTTATCATTATTAGTATAGTTCATAGCAACATCCACGGCCACAGGAAGGTAAAAAACTTTGGAATAGAAAAGTTCATTTAACCATTTAAGAACTCGACACATTAAATATTTGGTGTTACTACAAATTAAAAACTATTTATACAAATGTGAGTATTACTCATAGAGGCTGTATTAAGCATCACGCGACATTAAGAAGTTTAAAAATTTTATTACACATAAGAATTACACAACATTTTAAATATAATCTCTTTATTTTTGTATAATCAGCGTTAAAACAAAAAAAAAATTATATATTAAAAAATAAGTCAATAAACGAATACATGTAATTTTAATATAATTAGGTTGTTTAATTTTTTTGTGCTTCAAATGTTCACTATATTATATAGATCTGCCTGAGAATAATAGTTAAGCTTTGAGCAACCTTGCGTAGGTCATAATACAATAGCAACACTCCTGTACATATATTCGGAAGTATAAAAATTACAGACAATTTAACTCTTTACAACTAACACGTTGTCAGAAGTTTTACAATTATATATTTTTAATATTATTTTTTATCAGTTTATATAAATTTATACTCAATTTAATTAATTTATTTTTAGGTTTCCTTTCCCAGAGCTTTGCTCTTTTCTTTGGAGCGTATTTTATTTGAGAGATGATATATATTTGAATATTTTAAGTTACTTATTTGTGCACCGCTACACAGTACTATCTGAATTGTGAAGACGTGTCAGTAAAATGGGGCGAAAGTTAAATAATACTTGGTTCAAATTTTTATTGCAACATAAATAGTAGACTTTACTTGCAATGTGTTAATTGATTCTCATATATACATATATAATTTAAATTATATATTCCGTAAAAAGTAAGAAAAATTTTGTCACACAACAAGATGAATGGGGAAGAAATATATATTTTTTAAGCCGCATATAAAAACATAGTGGGAATTAAAAGTGCTGTTGTTCCCTTAGGACTGTATTAACATAACTTACGTCATTCCCAAATACAATACTTTATGCCTGGAGATAAGATTTGGCTATGAGGGATGCCAAATAATTTAACATTATAAAAAAAGACCCCACTAACTCAAAATAAAAATAATAATTACATTATAACTCAGCAATCGAGTCATAAATAACAATTAATGAATTAGCCATTGAAAAAAAAATTGTATCCATTTTAGTATATATGTTATATAAATTCAACTAAAATGACACGAACCTGTTCTTCTGATTATACATTTCTATGACAAAAAATTGAAAAAATATACATACGTTAGGTAATTAATAAGTTTTTACACATTTTACTTCGCTGATATTCAAGCTACGGATATAGAATGAAACACCTATGATACCAAATATGGTATCGAAAGTATTCTTAAATACATTGTGTTATATATATTCATGGAAAGTTAAAACATCCATTATTATTTATGAGACATAAACAACACATATATTTCCAGGTAACATTTTACGATAGAAAGGTTTTTTATTTAGGTTTTAACCTACGATATAAGAAAGAAAAGGTTAGGTTGGGCAAGGTTAGGTTTTAGAAGCATTTAACACACATATAATCTGCTACAATCCTTAGTGACAATTATTATTTTTTATTTGGTTATATTATAACACTTTTTATATCTTAAAGTAACATTGGATATATACATTGATTTTGACATTCATTCAAGGTTACACTACAATGTAGGCACACAAAGGTTTAATGGAATTTAAAGCTTCTTTCATAGAATAAAATATATGTAAGTCAATGTTATATAACGATACATTTTTTAATATATTTTGGGAATCACAGAAGAAGAGATCATTACATATAATCTATATCAGTGAAAAATATTAGGTAACGGCTTTATTGAAACAACGTGATCTCTTTCATCAGATCGCTACACATATTTTTTCTACACAAACATTTTTATTAAATTACTTTCTTTGAGTAAATATCTGTTACAAGCGTAACAATAGCGTCTAACATTTAGAATTCGATTACATCGGTTAGTATAATACCTCTACAATTTATCAGCAATCAGTCGTTTTTGCGTGCCAGTCTACAAGATATTCAGTGTCATGGATAGTTCTGAGGACTAATATAGTTGAAGTATTAACAGCACAAAGATATTACCAACGACTAAGTTGTATAGTGAGCAAATGAATTCCGCTTTAAAGTAAATAATAGGGCGGATATTTTTACTCATTAAGGTAATTTGTAAATATTTTAATAATTTCCCAATTCGGCTATTTTATTTAAGGTTTTGATCACAGAAGATTGTTTTGATTATAATTTTGTTCGATATATTATTAACAATTTTAGAACATCCAGTTTTTTTTAACTTTTCAGGCTACGTTTTAGATCAAACTTTTGGTACCAAAAATAGAGATGATTATAATGAACACGTCTAAATGTAAAAAATATATAGGCGTCAATGAACAACAACGAGGATCGGTATTCGAGAAGTGTACAATTATTCTCGCACCTCTACTAAAGTATATGTATAACAATAATACTTTGAAGGCGTCTACATACCACAATGAGAAGAACCCAAACTGATCGCTCTTCATATTTATCTAATACACTGATAATCCTCACAGCTCCATGTTTATATACCGTAATCAAAACTTTCAAATTCGGAGAATCTCGAATCCTGTTTCTGTAGGCGTTGCTGGCAAGCCTCGATGTAACTATCCTGAATCCTGTACATTCCCGAGTTTGCTTGATACATCAACGTTTCGAGAATACGCTCATTTTTGATTGCTTTTGAGGGTAATACCACTTTTATCAATTCCTGTGGTGAGATCCTGTATAATTTCAAATCTCTAGCTAATCGCTCCATTATACATTTGAACTCATTCTTGGCGTCAGTCTTGTTCGTAGACTTTGATTTGATTTTATTGCGAGCCCAACTAAGCATTGCTTCGAATTTTCTAACTTCTGGTACTTCGAGGTTCCGGCACATTATCATCTGTACCATCGATTCGGATAGGTTTAGAAATTCCGAAGTTTGGAAAAGTGCATATGCCCGTTGTTCTATAAACGCCAGAATCATATTGACCAGCTCAGAAGCTGATGTGTAACGCCAGTAGTAATTTTCCAACGAGATCAGCATAGTACACACCTGAATAAAAACAAAAAAATCTTTACTGTAAACGGAAATAATTACAGTTCTACTAGACTAGTCTAGATTAAGATAAGTTTATATGTATGAATGGCCCAAATTGTCCCATTTTGAGATACAATGCTATATTATTCGACAGATTATCACTTGTTTAGTTGTCATAAGAAAACTGACTAAATATGTTTAAAAAATTCTGATATATATTCTATTTATAATCCACTATATATTTGACTAGGGATGTGAACCTAGGAATTACAAGAATTTTTTATAATTGAATAAGGTATAAGGCTATGAATCATTCATCAACTAATTAAACATTAGGTTTTCCTAGTGAGATTTTATATTGATGAGTTTGAGGGGCAAAATATACCACTTCAATCCTAAGGAACTGTTTGGCGTGATGGAAGCAAGCCTGCAGAAGTTCGGGCAGATCGTAGTGTTCCGCAGCACAGATGAGTCCCGGTATGGAGGCGCAAGTGAGAGGACAGCTACCCGTGTGTAAGTAGTCCAGCAG
>DVQP01001109.1:0-17124 GCA_018231745.1 Danaus eresimus | reverse complement strand
ATCTAAATACACTATATTTTTTTAAGATGTCAAATCTACATATCTATTAAGTTGGTTTGTGTATGCTTCAAAAATATAAAATATTCTGCACCGATTCATCTGGAATTTTGACACGGTCTACAATACGCTTCAAGGTTTATTTTTATATATTCTTCACGATACTACCATAGCCTTAAGTGTTTCATTGACTAGCCAAAATTCTGCAATTGCACACCACTCGTAGTGGAACACATAGTGGAAGCAACGATTTCAAAGGGGCCTCTAGAAGGTGAAGATGTCTTCATGCCTTGAAATCCCATAATCCCGACCGATACACTGTTTTAATTTAAAAGATGTATTTGGGGATGTTTATTTTCCAAGGAACCGTGAACTTTATTAGTACAACGCGTTTAAATTCACATACATATATAAAAATATGTCTGGTCTGGTCACAAATATCTTCTGGGATTTTATATTGCTTCTCATATGTATAATGGAATAAAATAACAATATAAAATTTTTAGTTTGAGGACCTTTACACTTTTAGTAAAAGAAATTGCTACCTTATATATAAATACAGTTTAATTACCTTCATTTTGAACATCGTCTTTAGCAAAGAGACTCCTTAAGCTAAATTCTTGTGGTTGTGTTATTGCTTCTTTCAAATCATCAGTAATCTTATAAAATTGTTCCTTAGACACTTCCACTTTTCCAACAACATCTTTTGTTTCTTGAGGTTCCTCTTCCACTACTTCCACATCTTTTTTCTTTTTCTTACTTTTCTTTGTTTGCTCGGGTTTTTCCACAACCGGCGCTAAATACTTTGCATGTTCTGGCTGAGATGGATCAAATCTCAGCATACCAAGTTTTTGCCTTAAATCAATTATTATATGACTATTACAAATTATCCACAAAAATAGCAAATTTATTATAAATATTTAAGTCTCCTATGCATTTATTGTCATTTCACGATTATACTGGCAAGTGTGACGCACCTAAACAAGTAATCATAGACCATTTGCCTTCCATATCTTTGAAAAAGAAGCTGCTTAACTGATATCATTCAAAAATAGCTGATAACCACTTTAAGGAAACTGGATTTTAATTTAAAAAAAAACTCAAAGAAATCGGTCGATTCCTTTGAGAACTGCATTGCCAAATTCATAATATACAAAGACATACCCCTCTTTTTGAATCAAGGCTTAATATTAATCAAGGCTTAATAATAAACTCTTAAAAAATTATTAATACTAACTTTGTTTTGTTAGCTATTTCTGGTTGTTTTGTTTTAATAGTCACACCTAACAAATTTTGCAATATATCAAGTTGTTTTGATTTTTCATCAGCTTGACCTATTTCAACATTTTCATCTGCATGACCGGCTTCAGTATCACTCGCTGATTCATCCTCAACAAATCTTTCATCCAAAACGAAACGTTTGTCAGCTTTGTATGTAGACTGTAAGTCTAAAACCTAGATGGGAATGGGGGGAACAAAACATTAATGACTCATTAATCTAAGTGTCCTTATCCAATGTATATGTACTATATTTATTAGATGGCCTTACTTGTTTTTATATAGATAGATACTTGCCAAATTAATAGTGTAAATAAATGTATATATTAATAATATAGACAATACTGTGATGAGCAAAATATTTATATATTAAAAATGCACATAGTATGAGAAAAAATAATGAATAAATTATGTTGTGAATGAATAAATGTACTGAACATGATTAATAAGTTACCTTTTTTCCCTTTTTCCCTTCAAATTGTTCCTTTATATCAAAGTTTATTTCATCATCACTGACGGCATCATCAAACAAACTCGGTTTCTCTTTTGAAGTTTTTATGTCATTAACCTCTGCATCATATTTAGTTGACCAATCATCTTCATTATCGGAAAATATGACTTTCTTATTTTGTTGCTTGTCCTGTAAAAAAATAATTTATTATATGTGATATTGCATAAAATGCTAAATTAAGAACCTTACAGATTCCAACATCTGACAGATTTTTATTGAAATAGAGAAACTAACAAGTTCCCAGTTGAATTAAGCCTGTCTTGGTAACAATAATGTTCCGACCAATGTTTGATGCACCATTATATACTATAATAGGTTTTTTTCGTGATTTATGACTGTTTCTTAGTAACCTATACAAAATAAATATTGATTAACAAAAAATATCAACTTGAACCTATAGTTTGACTTTTCTATTTTTTTTTAAATTAAACAATCATAGAAAGAGGGGAATTTATTTAATCTATTGAGTTTATGAATATTCATTATCAAATGACTGAATGCCTTTGAACTTATTGTAAGAGACATATTGTACATGAAAGACAAATAGACATAAAACTTTGGCAGTCAGTTAACTAATGAAGTTAATAACTAAATTGAACATTTCTTTATATAAGCTTAAAATAAGGTAAATATTGAAATCTAACTCACAATACTTATCAGGCCTGATTTAATTATGTTTTTCTTTGCATTAAACTCTTGACGCTTCTTCTTGATTGACTCCAATCTTTTTTTATCTGAACTCATTTTCTTCTCATCATTTTCAAATGAATTATTTTTCATAGAATTAGAACTATTTAAATGATTTATATTGCCATTGAAGTTTTGGTGTTTATTAAAATTTTTGTTTTTAAAGTCAAAATTATTTTCTGCTTTGTACGATTTTGTTTTTATATTTAATTTGGTTTCATCGAAGTCATTAAATTTTCTTTTATGTGTGTTCTGGTTGTTGTTAATTAAAACTTTGTCATTATTTTCTTTTGTTGGTTCATTCTGTAATAAAAACAAATGGTTTATTCACAATACTTGCTAGTGGTAAAGAAAATGTATTAACAATTTACCCCAGAGGTCTTGTTTTGAGCTTGTTCTCTTTCCCTCTGAAGTCTTTCTAAAAAGCTTTCACGGGCTCTCGTCACATACAATTTGTGACCTTGGAAGTCATTATTAGAGAAGTATTGTATACCTTAAAATTTAAATAGTTTATCAGGATCACCACGCAAAACAACAAATAAAATTCAAATATATAAAAAAAATTGAGGTTTACATCATAACTTTAAGAATTATTTCTTTATTGGATTATTCTTTACCCTTAAAATATTGAATTTTTATCTTTTTAACTCACACGATTCCACGTTATAGTTGGAAGCAGAAATGGTTACAAATGCGAATGTTTTTTTATCATTTTCCACGCCAGGCTTCGATTTCAAATCAAAGTTGGTTACTTCTCCATAGGAAGAAAATACATCTTTTAGGGAATTATTATCAATGTTTTCCGGTAAATTGCTCACAAATAATCTAGTTGCTGAGGCCATTATTCACCATAAGATAATATATAATATACTTTGTACAAAAATTTCAACACATGTGTGCTTAATTTAACAAAATGTATGTATATCAATTTCCATGTGAAATTGACAACTGACAGTAAAAATATTTCTTAAAGTAACTTTCGCTGGATTCTGAAATTGCCAAAACCGTAGCGAATTGAAAATAATTAAAAATATTTAACTCTTTTTCTTGTAAACTATATAATTTAATAGATTTGAATCTACTATTTATTTAATTTTAATATCAAACGTTATTTTTTACTTTATCTGGCATAGGTCTCACAACAAAATTCCATTTTTCTTATACTGTTGATCCATTCTAAACGTCAAAAAATTCAAATAAAGTCGTTAGTAAGTACTAAGTACTGGCTAGACGCCGTAATGACGCTCGTTTTCTCATAGCGAAAATATTTTGGTGATTGCTCCTATTGTATTATATTTGTGTTGTAAATAGGAGTATATAGATTAGCGAGTAAAAGTTGTTTTTTCAGAATGTCTGATAGTGACGACGATTTAATGCCAGATAGTTTACTAAAATATCAACATGAAAGAACTGTAAGCGTTAATAATTTTAATATAATTTCACGAAATATTTGTATTTATTTATAATTAATTTTATATTTATTAATATTTAACAGTAGCAATTCCATTACTATTTATTTAAATTATCTATAGATTGACTAAATATTGTTATTGTTTATAAACAAATTACATATACGAAATTTATCATATCATGAAAAGTAAACAGTAATATAATTTTTCCTTTTCAGGGTATGCATACTCAGAGACCCAATATAAATAACACTCATATAACTAGTTTTAGTGTAAGAAATCATAATATGATGACCTCGACTTTTAATATGCCTAACTATGAACGACAAAAGTATGGGGGAGGTTTTGATCAGAGAAGAATGTGCTACCGTAGAGAAACATCTCCAATGTCCCTTCGAAGCTTTCCTGACTCTGGAATGCAGAATTTTAATAATTCGCATTACCCCAGGGCTATGAGTTCACAGAGATCAGTATTCCATGGTAGAAGCGGATCCCCTATGTCTGTAAGGAGTATTGGTATGTAAACATTTAAAAATATATGTTTTAATTATGTATTCTCTGAATATGTATTGTACTAATTGAGCACATTTTTGTTCTTACTCCAGATTCAAATGCTAGTGTAAGCGCTGCTGACATAGCATTAGCATTCAAAAATGTTAAGTTCAATAAATATGATTTAAGATTGATTAAAGAAGCTTACAATAAGTTTTTGAAAAACCGAGTCCGTAAAAGAATAGAAAAGAGACGAAATCTAAAGCTTTTCTTAAAAAGTACAAAACGAGAATCAGGTGATGACTCTGGTGCCCAGGGAAGTGATTCTTCAATAAGCAGTGATGATTGTAGATCTACAAGGACTGCAATCTATAAAGAAAATTTACCTCTGAGACCAAGACCTGTGAGAACAGATATAACAAGCATTAGAACCACTATAAAAGACAGCAATATGTATGAAGACTGCACTGAAAATATTAAACAGAACACATTGAGAAATATTTTAGCTGTAAATGATCAAGTACATATTAAACCCGCCAACACAAATGACTCTAAACCACAAAATGGGACACAACTCACTCTGAAAGATCGGTTTGCTAAAAGAAATGAATTTGTACTGCCTTCACAGAGATTCAACAAAACTGGATCGAAAACCACAACCAAAATAATTGAAAACCAACCTAATCCTGTAAATAAAAATAAAATAACAAAAATTAATGACATTGAGTGTGGAAGTGAGAATGAGGAAATCTTCTCTGAAGTAACTGTTAGGGAGAATGTACATGAATTAACATCATTAGAACGGAAAAGAAATCTTGAAATTGAGGAATCAAATAATATGAGCACGAAGAGAAAAAAGTTGACTAATTCTCCTTTAAAATGTAACAATGAATCGTTAGTTAGCTCAACTTTAATCAATACACACAATGATTTTACCTTTAAGAAACCAGGAATGCCTGTGAGCAGATTGGTCAAAGCCAAAGACATAATTTTTACTGATAAATTAATATCTAAATCTGCTCAACCTATGGTTGATGATTTTGATCTAGATTTTAGCCTAAACCAGAGTAAGCAAGTTAAAAATAACAAAGACACTAACAATTCAACTCAGCAAACATCTCAACATACTTCAGAAACAGTAAACACTAATAATGTAACAGAAATATCGCAGAACACAACAGATGTTTCTTTAAGACCCAGCTTTATTAAGCGTAAATTATTTTCACAGAAACTAGATGTTCTAGATAAAAAGAATTCAGTCTTAGAAAACCAGGACTCAAATAGTCCACAACCGAAATTATATGCTGGAGAGAAACACAAAGTTCGAAAGCTTGTGACATCACAGTCATGCTTGAACAGAGATATAATCGATGATAATAATGTCTTGGATTTGATACACAAAATTGTGCCTCCTGACCAAATGAATTTGACCAATGCTAAAAGTAAAAAATTCAACAAAAAATCTCAAGACGACGACAAATGGGATGTAATATCGGTTATATCAATGTGTGACAATGGTGATGTTAGTGAAACATACACTGATGAGGAAATATTTAAAGTGGATGGTAAATCTAAAAATGATGCAAAGAAAATCAGTGATGCCAAAAATAAAAAAGATAAAGAGAGTATAGCTAACAAAAATAATAATAAAAAGTGGAACAACACACCAAAGACAATAGATGGCAAAAAGATTAAAGTCTCACCATGTCGGGTTGTTCTTGAAAAATTGCAGCCAGCATTAATAAATACAAAGGAAACGTACAACCAAAATAAAACATTACTTAGTGAGTATATATGTTAAAAGTATTTTTCATTCACTGATCTCAAACATGTGTGTATTTTATGACATGTTTGTAATTTTTAGATCAAAGTAAGAGGAATGTGTCCAGTTGTGTGAGATCATTTTGGGATACTGATTTTGAAAGTGACATGGAAGAAAGGCCTCATTTCACTTGGAACAAATTAATGGATGGTAAGAAAAAATATTAAATAAATTATGCATCATTAATATTATTTATAACTAGTCTTATCAAGTTTTACTTTACCATAATATATTTTTTTTATAATTATACTTCTTTCTCCTATCTTCTTTTTTAGGCAAAAGTCATCAAAACAACCCAGTTGCTTATAATACACTAAATTTGAACCAGAGAAATGGCATAAGGGGTGAAATTCTTACTGTAAGATGTTCTCAGAACAAGGGAATTAATAGTAGCATGAGATCCGATATTAGTAAGATATCTCAAAAGAAAATTGTAAATAAAATTGATGAAAATAAAGACCCAGTTATTAACGACAAGTGTTCCAAAAACTCTCAAGTAGATATAATAAGTTCATTAGTAGAAGTAAAACCCAAGAGAGGGAGGCCAAAATCTATAAAAAACGACTCTACACCAGCTCAAAAGGTTGATACTAAGAATAAAGAGACAAAAAAACGAAAGAATGAAGCGAATCATACAAAGAAAATTCCAAATAAAACAAGAATATTAACGCCAAGGAAAGTTAATGAAAAAAAACATCAAAGCAGCCCTAAAAGTAATCAATCGAGTTTTAATTGCAGCAACATATCCTCTAGAAGTCTTAGAAGTTCCTCAAGAACTAAAAAAATATAATTCGGTATAATCACAAAGTATCATTGCAGTATGCATAGAAACTTTTAATGAATTTGATAAATTTTCCAAAATATCATTATTTATGTCATATTATTATTATAAATACTGATAATAACGTTTTTGTCCTTAAGTCGGCCATTTTACGGCAGGACCGGTTACATATTAAAAATAACAATTTTAATCATGGTTTATGGTGTTATATTGTAAGTTTTAGACATTTGTTACTTTTGTTCAATAAAATTAATGTAAGTATAGGCTAAAGTTAATAGACAATATAATAAGCTCTGTTGAAATGATTTATAACTGATCATTATTTTATGAGCTCTATCTATATTAAGAAATAACTATAGAATAAAAATTATGGATTAAATATAATCTAACATTATACTTTAATTCCCAAATAATACAGACAAAATAAGGTCACATTGGAAACAAGTTTTTTAATGTTAAATAGAATATTGTAAGGTAAAATAGAAAACTTAATCGGAACAGTACATAATTTCATAATTATATTTTCTAAGTTGTCAAAAGAAAATATTTATCTAAAAATATAAATATATAAAGAAGTTAAATGAAACTCGATTTCAATATAATTATTTTATTTGATAAGACTTTGACAATCGGAAACCCAGAGGCTGTATATTTGCAGTTAAGGCAATTTATGAATGCTTTAAATATGTAAGTCCTATTTTGCTATTAAGTTTAACTGGCTAATATCTTTCTGCCAACAAGTCGTTTGTATTTCAACGCGCAACTCTGCGCTAATCATATTCTAACCTACTATAGAACAAATAATTATGACCATACTCAGAAAAATACATTCTATTGTTCAATAACAGTAGTGCACATAATTGGTAGTCTCTTCTTTTAATAATCTCATATGCGGTCCTGCAAAACTTTCTCATCTAAGATATACAATATAATATATACTAATTTCAAAATAGACTACCAAATTTTCGTAAAATATCGTTAAAAATGTATTCAGATCTGATTTACATCGACTCTTAAGAGCTGTATAAGAATTTAGGACCAATTAAAATTTGGGTAAATTTTGACACTATAACACAATTAAACAAGTAACAGTAAATCTCTTTCATTTATAACAACCTATTAAATGCACGTTTACAGGCGTCAGTGGCCCAAAAAACTTGTTCAGTTTAAGATCATTACATAAAAGCACGCATTTTGCACCACATTGCACATTTAAACCCTATCCATGTAAGACAAAACATCAATTGAAAAAAAAACTATTTGACAAAATAAAAGCAGGTGAATAACTAAACGGGATAAGAAATAAATTCAGTCGAGAAACAATGCTCCTAATAAATAAAGGAATGCACTCAAGTATGACACAGCCATGTGTACTGCTGTTTATTTATTGGTTAACATATATACACAGATATAAAACATCAAATCCATTCAACATTGAATTTTTTTTATGTCATTAGAATATTGTAGGAACTTGTCTGAGCCGTTTTGGGCCACTGTCCTAGTATAACTTATCTTACATAATATATATATATATATACCGACTCATTGGCTGTGAAATACTAAGCACTATGCTGTCGATGATTGTAAGCGTTAAAATTTTGAGTTATAATATACAAAGAGCACTATGATACGCGTTGATATTAATTCTTCAATATTCATCCTCTTCAGGCGGGTGAGGGTTGTCACCGTCTTCCTCTTCCGGTGGCGCGAATCCGTCCTGTAAACAATATTTTCAATTTGAATTCATGATAAGTAACACAAATAATTATGTAAATTAAGCAATTTATAAACGACACGCAATTTAAAAACAATTTGTTTTAATTTTTTTACTATATCCATAAATTACTGTATGGCTACAAAAATTATTGTATATATCAAACATTTTTCTCATTTACTGGCTCGTGAAATATTATTTTACACATTCTCATCAAGTTTAACATTTTAATATACCAAATGATTGATTTCAAAGGAAAATTGTTGACCATAAACCATTTTTTAACTGACAAAATATTTTATTTAACTTTGGATCTCAAAACAAAATATAGTTTGTCAACATCAGTTTAGATTTAGAAATACACATACAACATTCAAGGGAACATGTCATGTTAACAAGTAGCAATAATTATTTACCTCAGTTGCATATAAAATGTCCAATATCTTTGGAACTATTGGGGCATTATGCTGGTCCTCCATCTCTTGACAGATTACTTCTATATCCCGAAGCTTACCAAAGTAAAAGTCTCTTTCCTTTTCTAATCCGTCAACAGTCGCTTTTAATTCATTTATCTGTAACAAAAATAAAATTATATATCATAAACAAATACAGAATAGAGAATATGTCGAATATAGTAACACATACAATATCTATCATAGAAACAAAGTGCAAGGTGAATCAGATAAAATTAATTTAAAAGCGATGTTAGGCCTAGTATATCCAAATACAAAACATGTAAACCTTGACCTCAAACTATTCAAATTGAATCATTGAAACTGCATCTCACGAGTGAACATACATAAATCAACAAGTCTACCGATTTGTAGACAGGCTATAGACTGTGTATATGTATTAAGTTACTCTCATTAGTATGGCACACATGCATTAAATATATTCGCTAACAAATAGTATACTCCAATATAATTGTCAAGTAAATGTTCTTCGAATTTACAAAAAATTATAATACATACATAAGAGTTATGAATAGGTAATAATTTAAAAATTAAACAAATAATCTATAAATTTATCATACCTGATGATTAAGGTCATCTATTACTTTAGAATCTCCTTTACCACTCTGAGTTAATCTCGATGGATTCATTGGAGGAGACCTCACTGTGCTATTTGCCTTCCCAACTGTAAAACAAAATTATATGAATTTCATACCAAGCAGATTTCTATGTATTCATATTACATTATTATGAGAAGTATTTAATTTTAACATAAAATTACATAAACATATAATTACATTGGTTCACTAACACATAAATGAAAAAGAACAAATATAATAAATGAAACACAAACAATACATACAGATAAATGAATGAATGTATGATGAATGTGAGAATGAAAAGTAGCAGAACATAACAGAAATATGAGAATAAATTAGATAAACCTATCCAATACTGAAGAAATAACAAATGGTTCAGAATAATAAATCATAAAATAATTAAATTCCTTTAATGTAAGGTACCAATAAGTTTTGTTTTTGTCAAAAAAAAAAGAAAAGAAAAATTAGAAATTAATAAATGAATTAGTACTGGTTTGGGGTCTGGCAGCGACTTTAGCGACAGGAGCTGTCGGTTTCTTAACGGCAGCGGGAACAGCCCTAGGTGGAGCTCCCGGGGCTCCGTGACCCATTGGCAGGCCTTCGCGCTGTGCCATAGCGTCGTACTCGGTGCCTCCATAGTTGGCATCAAAAAATTTCTTGAACCATTGCAAGAACTCAAAGTTATCTTGAAACCGACCCTTCACCAGTCTGTCAATGGGTACTATCTACGAAAGAAAAAAAGGGGAAAGTAAACAAAACAAAAGAAATGGAAATGTTCTATGTGCCTACATGTGGGGGACTTATACGGCACTTAGACGATTGGCATGAACTGGTACATCGATGGGAAGAAACGTGTTGTGAAGGATGATCTGAGACAGTCATGCAATGTCTAAGTGCTTAATACGAGTGAGATGCGTACTGCCCGAATGATGTAAGGGCGCAGCGCGACGCACTCTTGGAGGCGCTGCGGAGACACATAGAGGCACCCCGCTTTCACATGCCCCTGAACCAATAGTTAGCCCACCACGGGCGTCAAACGCATCATACTCCCTTCCATCATAATTTGCATCAAAAAACTTTTTAAACCACTGCAAAAACTCGAAATTATCTTGAAACCTCCCCTTAATCAGCTTGTCCACAGGTATTACCTACAAAATCACATTAATTTCTACCAATACAGTTTAAATTATTACTATAATATAAACATAAATCATTAAACAGGAAAAATCAAGCTTAAACACTAGTATTTGTAATATTTCTTACATATTAAAAGATATTAGAATGAGAATAAATATTTTGTAATATACAAAAATTAATGTAACATAGTCTATAGATTGTGTCAAAATAATAATGATAAATAAAAACAAGATGTCATTTTTAATTAGCTAGAACCAAACTGTTTTGAAATGCTACATAGTTTGGTGGATATGAGATTTACTTTATAATAAATATCGATTAATATATTTTTAAGTTATGATATTAATACATATTCATTAATTTTACTAATGTACTTTAGTGAAATAATTTGTTAGAAACTATATTTTCTTATGCTTGTTTGATCTGGACTTCCAGTTTATATATAGTTATTGTTTTAAAATACACTATTTATTTCTATTAAAAAGGCAACAGTTTTAACATTAATAAATATAAATAACATTTTTATTATGAGATCAATTTCAGCAGTTATTATGTGGTATAGTTTTAAAAGCATAATAGCTAAAAGTGATTGCTATGCCGAAAGCAGTCTTATTTGCAGTGTCTACATCATTTATCTTTTTTTAATGAAAAGTTTTATATTATTCTATATGGAAATTATTTGTCACCCAACTTACCTTATCTACAGACATTTTTTTGAAAGCAGCTTGAAGAATTTTAAAGTTCTGTATGTATTCATGCTCTAAGTTTGTCTTGAACTTAATTCTTTTCATGGGTACACTGCCAGGGAACAGCATGTCCATAAACTGGCAATAAGCGGCGCCCGTGCAGAGCTCCTCGATTTTGGCGAAGTTCGACTGAAGACAGTCGTTCACCCACGCCAACATATCATGCCTTGATAAATTTTCCGATGTCACATTTGTGGAGTACACATTCACTGCCATCTTGATTAGTTTCTAGTTCGCCTAGAAATGTTCCAAGAAACCTTTAAATATATGTATTATAATCTCTGTTTTAGATCAAATACCGGTCTGCAGTTTAATAACCAAGCAATGTATAAAAAAGAAAGCAGATCTAAAAATAGGTCGGTGCACGTCGCTTAAGATTTAACAATACAAAGTAAATTATGTAATAATAACAACTTCACTTAAAAAATAAAATAAGATTTACTAAGAGCTATATTAGATTCTCGCAAAAACTTCAAAGAAACGAAATTAGTAACGGCGGATGCAACTATGACAGGCGACGACTCATCAAAATAATTTTTAGATTTATAAAGCGTAAAAAACATAATTTTAACTTAAAATCCATACAACATACCTTTTTAAATTAATACTTAATCCTTGTTATAAACAATAAATCTTTAATAATTTAAGCAAAGAGAAATGATACGTTGAATTGTTGTCCAAAACGCTCGCCTTCCTAAGATATGTCAAAGACAAGATTAATTATAACAGAGTGTTAAACCATAAATATCTTTACTTTCCATATAAAATAATAATAAGCTATTACTGCTGTATTTGAATTTAAATGTATTTTTGTTTCTTAATATTTATTAAAATTAATTATATAAGTTGTTATATATCTATATCTTATTTGGTAGTTACTTCTGCTTAACATTTTTAATACGAGAAATTTCTATAGACTATTTATGATGGCAACATTAAGAAATGTCAAATCGATGTCAAAGACTTCAAAACAATAACAAAGTACGATTAGAGTCACAAAACGATACAGCGCAGAAACTAAAATTGTGTGAAATAAAATGTTTTATAATACCAATCTGCATGTCGGATGCAATCAAAGTGATGGTGGTGTACAGTGCTGCATTGATTGCAGGGTAAAGCAGTCGATATTTTTTGTGATTTAATTATAATTTTCTCGACTGTACTTCTCTCAAGCACATATCGATACTTTTCTTGACTTCTCTGTGGGAAACTATTTTCATTCATCAAGATGACACAAGAAAATGAAAATCTTTCGGAGAACGAACCGAATATTAATAGTACCAATGAAAATCGCAGTAAATCATACAAACTGACGATGGAATTTCCTCTATTTTTCACCATGTTATCTATGTCTTTATCAGGTATGTTACTTAAGTTTTTATAACATAAACAAAAGCTTTATAAATAATTATATCTTAATTATTTACTTATTTTATTCTCTTCCACTATTAGTGGAAAATAACCGCATTTTTAATTTTTGGCTGGCAATTGTTAATACATCTGCTAACTTTGGATATTTTTTTTTAATATATTTATAAACTTTTGAATGAATTACTTTTTAAACTATTTAAATAATTATTGCGCATGTTAATAAGTGAACAATAACTATTTTAAATTGAATACAAAAATTCGCGTGGGAAGTTTAATTGAAAAATGGTTAAATATTTTTTTCTGTAAATTAAAAGGTAAAAACTCTTGCATAATATATTTTTTTTACGTGTATTTAGTTAGTAAAAAATCCGCGATTTCAAATTTCAAGGACAATATGTTGAATGAAGGCGATAAACATTAAAAAGTGTAATGTAACTAAAGGTCAATCATTACGGTTAATAATAACGAGCAAAATATAAGACGGCTCATATCTCGATTTTCCAAAAAACTATAATGTTGTGTAAAATAACGTTAATTGAAGTACGAACAGAGAGAATAAAAGATATATTTAAAACTATTTCAATTTCCACTAAGACGCGGCGACGAGAACAAAGACTTTATAAAACTTTTCATATAATATAGTACTAATAAATAAGTAAAAAAATTTACGTAAAATCAAAAACACACTAACATTTTTTTGTGATGTGAATACTGATATCTCGATAACTAGACCTAATTATAGTGATATACATACATACATGTCTTTAAGAGACGATATTTTTGACGCAGTATAAATATTTAAAGTTCACGTGTAAAACCATCGAGCCACCCAAACCTCTCGGTGAGACTGAAAACCAATACGAGAAACAGCTACAGTGGAATCAAAACTAAAAAAAGCATATCTTAATTTTTCTTTTCAGTTTTTTTTTTTTTTTTGTTAAGCCCCGCAATCCATGACTATCCTTATTCACTACTATTTTGTCCTCGATTTATTTAGCTATTTCAATTACAAGTGTTTGTACAAATATCGACCAAGACTTATCGAACGCTAATACTCTTTCTGAAATATTCGAGTGTTACAACCACGGTTTTTAGAGACTCACGTACCAAATAAAGCCTTATAATATAGTTTTTAGTTTCGACATGACTTTTGCTGTTAGTTCAATGACTTTAACAGCGTCACCGGGAGGGTTGTGTGGTGCGATGGGACTAAGCCATTTTAATTATATTATATAGCCTTGTACTGGAAAGTCATACAATTCATGTTTAATAGAACCGCTGTCACTTTTATACGGATGGCATTGAACAATCGTAAAACTAAAGACAAAAATTGCATCGACTCATATCAACATAATTCGCTATCGGATTATCTATCAAATATATATTATTTGTTCTCTTGTTAGATAACATCACTATCATACTTTTGTTACAGAGTGTATGTGTTTCATTTTTTTTTTCTGCTTTCCCCTTTGTTTATTCCGGCTATTTGTCAATAATAATTTGTTGGTTTGAGTTATATATTAACAATATTTATTTATAAGTTATATATTAAAAGCATAATTTTAAGTACGTAATTATATTTGTTATGAGATCCATGTAATGTAATTATTCGATTATACGAGCATGATTCATCTTTAACGATGCTTTAATGCGAACGATATCTTTGTGTGCAGCACTTTAAATAGTTTTTACTGTTTTGCTATAACTTTTGAAAGCTTTAGTTAAAAATCTCAGCTTTTAAATTATAAACGACGAAACAATTCGATTGACACTACACGCCACGAGATAAAGTTGCTAGGATTAAATACCAACGTATTATCATTCACAATTTAATTGTTCAATCTGATTTAATATCAGCGTTTCTTTTATACACAATATTATATTGCAGATAACATAAACAAAACATTAACAGTTTCAAAAAAATAATGTAAATACTATTTAACAAGATAAATTCATTTGTTTATGTAAGTAAAATAATTTTTTAATTGTAGGAGCTGCAATCAGTAATTTAATTCTCTACCGTACTTGCGTGCACTCTTTAAACCATACGCAACAGGAATGCCAGGTTTTTCTTTCGCCAGTGAAAAATAATGGAAGCCAGGCTTTGGAAGAGGAAGTCCAGAAGTACGCAACCTTTGTGTCTATGGTTAGAACGATAATAGAGTCCGTGGCACCTGCAATACTATCTTTATTCCTTGGTGTGTGGTCTGATAGACATGGTCGTAAACCTTTGGTTGTTTGGCCGCTGTTCGGTAAGTGAACACTTTAATATACTTTCACCATTTATTATATATTATAGTAGTTTGTAATTAAATATACAGCAGTATGTCTATGGACAACAAAAAAAAAAAACATTTTGGTCATAGATATTTTACGAAATGTATTAATTTTTTTTGAATAACGACATCAAAACTATTACATCTTATTAACCTATACAATTTCAATATTAGTAATATTTTAAAAAAAAGGAAAACGTCTGTCTAAAAATAAAATAAAACCAATTTAGATACGTCTATCTATATTTTAATATTAAGTTTTTTTTCTCACATAAATTAGGTATATTAAGATGTATATTTTAAATGGATACTGGTTTTTGATAACATTAAGTAACTTAAAGAATATTACGATTATATGTAGTTAATTAATATAATGTTATTATTTTCGTAGGTATGACTGTTAGTGGCGCTCTCACAGTTGTATACAGCATGTTAGATAATCTGGGTCCGTGGTGGTTCATAGTGACTGCCATCCCGGTATCTTTGTCCGGAGGTTTCACTGCCATGTTTACTGGATCATTCTGTTACGTTAGCGACATCTCCGCTAGAGAGAAGAGATCACTTAGGTAAATAAAATAAGGTAATCCCTAATAGCTTCTATAAATTTAAAACAGTTTCTTTTATTCTATTTTTAGCTTTATTGCAATTGTATTTAGGGTGTATTTTGGTTATTAAACTATTCGTTTGCCAGGATGACGATAGTTGAAGCCTCTGTATCAGCTGGTAGTGTCATAGGAGCTATTCTCAGCTCTTATCTGTTGAGGGCCGTTGGAAGTGTCTATTTGCTAGTCATATGCACGGCATTATCGGCGATCGCGTATCTATTTACGAATGTTTTTCTTAAAGAATCTCTAGTTGGTGCTGTTCAGGTGATTATATTAACAAATTATCATTGTATGGCTGGACGAAATGTGTTATAATATATATGTTTTTTTTTGGCAGGGAGGAATAATATCCGTTCTGGATTACAAACTGATAAAGGAGATGTTGAGAACTTGTTTCAAACGTCGTCCGAATCACGGACGTGCCCAGATTCTGTTGCTCACGATAGCTAACAGTCTCTCTGTGTTCATATTGTTCGGCAATATGAGCTTGCAGTATATGTATACGAGGCAGAAACTCCATTGGGCAATAAAGCAGTACACTTTGTACTCGGCTGTTCATACAACAGTGTCGTTCTTCGGATCCTTTTTCGGCGTCATGATAGTGCAGAAGTTGTTCAAAGTGACGGATCTAACGTTTTCTATTATAGCTTATCTATCAGCGACCACCGAATACGTCATAATAACATTTGCGACCGTTTCCTGGCAAATGTACGCTGGTAAGTTGAAGTCTATTAATATTTTAATGAATATTTTATAAACTTCGAGTCTCTTGCGAACAACAACTTAGTCATTATTATAATGTTGTATTCACTTTGATTCAAAATGACTTCTATAGTGACTACAGTTGGGATCACAGTTAGGTTTTTAAATTTTATGTCATTGCCATTTCCGAAATTAGAAATAAAACTCGTCTGGCTTCTTGGATATAACTTTGGGCATACATTTAAATGAGGTTAGAATTAATGTCAGTAAAGACTAAAATGTCTGCAACTGGTTTCGTCCGGTTTAAGCATTTAGGTCATTGTATTGCAACTTATTCCTTTGTTTATTATTTAAAAGTTTGTTGGCTGGTATGATATATATAAATTAGCCTTTCATCGTTAAAACCAATATCAATATATTTTTTATGAACTTATAACGAACATTTTTATATATATACATAGTTACATTAAAAAAGTACAATCCACATATATAATTCTGTCTGTAAACTGATCGATATATATTTCGATTAAGTAGATCACGAGTTA
>DVQP01001108.1:0-17126 GCA_018231745.1 Danaus eresimus | reverse complement strand
TGAATTGCTTCAGAAAGGTATTTCCTTTTATGAAAAATTAAGATTAAAATCAAAACAAAATCATAGTTTTGATCAATAATAAATATTTTTGATTAATGAAAGTATTGTAGACAATTCATTTCAATGAAATAACTATTGTTTGGTTTATTTTATTATTTTAAAATGGACATTCACTCCTCGTCAGCCCGTTACCACAGTCTCTCCAAAGTAACTGAAACATCGGGTATATGTATTTTTTATAATAATACAATACACTGAGTATTCCGAAAAATATTAGATTCATTTAAATTTCTTTGACACTTTCATTTTCCTGAAGTATTTTATATTTGATATTAATTTCGAAACTTGTTTTTTTTAATAGTACTTTTTTATAAATTACACTCTTTAAATACTTATGTATCTTTTGTTAAAAAACATATAATAAGTTATTGATTATATTTTTTTATATAGGTTATGGTCTTGGCTCTGGTATTTCCCTCTTCATTGCCACAAACATTTGTGAAACAATAGTATGGAAGGCTTTCTCACCAGCTACCGTCAACACTGGTGAGTGTATATGTCTTCATATATAATATTAAGACATTTGTACTAAGAGTTTATGAAACGAGTCCCATTTATAATATCAATTACTATATTATCATTATTTAAATGCTATATGAAATATAATATGAATTTTAATAGACAAAATATGAATAAACCTATATTTTTAAATGATCACCAGGTCGCGGTACAGAGTTTGAAGGCGCAGTGATAGCCCTATTCCACTTGCTGGCTACTAGACCTGATAAGGTTCGAGCACTCAGAGAAGCCTTCTACCGTCAGAATCTACCAAATTTGATGAACCTCCTAGCGACAGTCCTAGTGTTTGCTATCGTGATATACTTCCAGGTATGATATCATGGACATTAATTTATTATTACTACAGTATGAATAAAATGACTATCCAAGAATCATTTTTGGTTAATTAATATCTTCAATAAGCAGTTTACTAATAGGCCTATCTAAATTTTGTTATGTTGTTTATTAACTGTAATAAATAAAGTAATAAGTAAGCAACTTATAATTAATTGCAAATTTTTGTAAATATATGTATTAGATTATCAGACTACAGTACTTTACTGACACTTATCCATTCAAGAAATCAGACAACTCTTGGAAAGCCAATATGAATTAACAATTTTTATTGATATTTTTCTAACCATTTATACTACCCAGGGCTTCAGAGTGGATCTCCCCATCAAGTCTGCTCGTTACCGTGGCCAGCACTCTTCGTATCCCATCAAATTGTTCTACACCTCAAACATTCCAATCATTCTTCAATCTGCTCTCGTCTCCAATCTATATGTTATCTCTCAGGTAATTACTATATTATTATTTCATATACAATTTAAATATTATGTAATTTTATCTTTACCATGTTAGTGCTCTTTTTATGTTATAATTTTGTACAACAGGAAATAACATTTACCTCTATAAAAAAAATAACACAGGAAGCATTAATTTAAAAAAAAATGATTTCGGTGAAACATTCTAAAATATATAATTGTATTGATAATTTATATATGATGATTATGTATGTTCCAGATGTTAGCTGTGAAGTTCAGCGGTAACTTCTTGGTGAACTTGCTCGGTGTGTGGGCAGACGTGGGCGGTGGTGGTCCCGCCCGCGCCTATCCCGTGGGCGGTCTGTGCTACTACTTCAGCCCCCCGGAGTCTCTCGCCCATATCGCCCACGACCCGCTACACGCCGTCATGTACATCATCTTCATGCTGGGCTCCTGCGCTTTCTTCTCAAAAACATGGATCGATGTTTCTGGATCATCGGCTAAGGATGTATGTTTAGATATTTTTTTTCTTCAATCTTTCAAAATTTTGTTTTATTTCACAGCCATCCTAGAACTGAAAAATTTTTTTTCTTACAGACCAAATTGTGTTTCGAAAAACACTTAAGAAAGAGTATTTATATTTATAATACAAGTTGATTGAGAAATGAATTAATGTTGATCAGTTTACATATTTATTAAATTCTAGTTCATCAACTTCAATGTATAACATTTGGCATAATCATAATACAAAGGATTTTACTTTTTGTATCAAACAACCCTGACACATATATTCTGTATGCAGATTGGGATTTAATAATTATGAATGTCTCCAACAGGTGGCGAAGCAACTGAAAGAACAACAGATGGTGATGAGAGGTCACAGAGACAACTCTATGATACATGAACTGAACCGTTACATACCTACCGCTGCTGCCTTCGGAGGACTTTGTATCGGAGCCCTGTCAGTGTTGGCCGACTTCCTCGGAGCTATAGGATCTGGTACCGGTATACTCTTGGCTGTGACCATCATATACCAGTACTTTGAGATATTTGTTAAGGAGCAAGCCGAGATGGGTGGCATGAGCACCCTACTATTCTAAGACTTTGTGTGTGTGGGTTATGTGCTATTTATATGAACTTTATAATAAATAATTTACAAGTACATATTCTTTCTTTACTGTTTCACTCCTGTTAGTGTTGCACTGCAATATATGATAGTTTAGTTCATGGATTCTGTTGTTATGTTATATGAACAAGACTTCAAATGCTCTCCTGTTATAACTAAGATATTATATTTCCTACTTTTTTTTATAAGTTCCTTTGAGATAACTTGCAAAGATATAATGTTTTATCTTTTGTGAATCTTACTGTCTTGTTAGGTAAAATATTTTAAGACATTTGAATGTAAACAGTCTAGGATCTGTTTTTTTTTTTTATCCAATGTAAATTTACAGTAGTGTAATTTCGAAAATCTAGATGGTCTGTGCACTAAAAGCTGTTATTTTATTATAATTTTGTTGTATTTTTTGTGATAGATTATAATAATTAGTAGAACCACTCAAAATGTCAGTAAATTAAAAATAGAAATGAAAATGGTTGTTTTAATACTCAGAAGCAAACCTAGACAACGAAAAAACATTCTTAACAATTAAATATTGACTAAAAGTTACAAAGATTTGTCTGGAATATATACCTAAAGAAAGCAAAGGATAAAAGAAATATGTAGCGGTTGTATTTTTTTATTAAGATGGAATGATAAGGAAATAAAAAAAAAAACAAAATATTTAGTTATGTAACTTTATTCTCCTCACTAGACATGCAAAATACAGGAAACAAACAATTCAAGATGTCAACCCTGTTAACTTATAACCGTTGAGATATTAAGACACGAACTTTAACAAAACAAGGCATAATCTGGTAACAATTTAAAAACTCAAGTTCTTTTTAAATATTTGTTTGAGATCTGTTAGGTCGCGAGACGATTAGATCCTAGGTGCCACTAAAAACCTAACACCCGTATGGCACAACACTTAATGTATATTTTACTACACACCAATAGGCACTTCGCGTTCAACGGAAATGTATAGAATTTATTGCTTCAACAATCCAGGAACCAAACTCCATATTCCGTATCTTGGCCCCGCACCAACGTTAGATCGTTTAATCGCTCGATAACGGAAGACGTATATAAATCATATATCCATTCTATTTCCTTTTCAATAAACGCTAAAAAAACAATCGAACCGTCCGTCTATTGCATGATGCCATAATACATATATATCTTAAAGAAATTCTCCTACTATGGTGGTTTATAATTGTTCGTCGTTGTTGTGCTTCAATATCTTTTACATTGTGTATATAAACATCTGTTTTTAATATAGTAGGAAACTGGACACCACCGCCGGTAAACAATCACTATTGGGGTTCTATTCCAAATTCATTCATTATGGTTGTAAGGATTGTGTTTATGTCCATGTATAATGTATCAGATCGCAATGCAACTCTCATTAATATTAAAATAAAATAGTTATAATGTATACATTTCTAACTCATATTTCTGCAACTATTCACTATTTAGCAAAAACATATATTCTTTACTTTTTACATTATTTTTTATGGGATTGAAAGCACTAAGTATTTTATAAACAGTAATATATACAAGGCATTTTTTTTCCATAGGATTGTAAGAATATATCTTTTGTGATAAACAAATATAATATTTCTAGCTCTTAGTCAAATCTAGGTTTGAATCAGTTCATAAACAAACAAGTAAAAATATGTATCATGAGGAAAACATTTATTAAAACAACATTTTTTTTTTGAAAGTAAAGGAAAACAAACAAAAATAACTAAAAATAACGGTGCCAATTACTTCCTAAAACATGGGAGTCAAAAAAATATATAAATATAATTCATCAGATTTATCCAAACACAGATTAAGCCAATGTGTAATTTTAACTCCATGGTGAGTGATATTTTAATATCAAAAAGTAATTTCCAAAGTGTAAATCAACAGTGATCTCAAAAATAAAGAAACTAGATATACAAGTGTCTAAAAGATGACTGTCCCGTTAAAATAAAATATAATCTAAAATATAACAACAAAATTCATTTCGGGCCGCACCACCGCTCCAGGCAACAGTAATAACACCCTACGTGATTATTGATACTACCAACTAGGATTTCGCTAATTAATTTTTTTTTTCGTTATTTGTACATGCATAATAGCACTTAAATTTTAATTCTAACTCTTCAAAACTATATAATATGGTAATTTAGAATATATCCACAAACGGCTCACCCCGCGCTGTCAATGTCAGTTAGGTGTTTGTTGCCAGTGCGCGATCGAATTTCATAGACGTATCCGAAATTAACTTAGTCAATTATTATTAATAAAGCACATTAATTATAATTAACAGGTAACAATGATATTAGTATCCGCAAACAGTTATATGTAACGAGCTTCGAGCGGAAGCTTTGTCAGCGTTAGTGCTACGGCAAGGGGAATATAATTCGTGAGAATATAATTTTCGTTTATGGATTTTATTCGTAGGTTTTATTAAATAATTGTCGTTAATTAAATGGCGATTATGTTAAAATTAATATAATCTCCCCGTCCCAAGCGCACTAGCAACCCTGAACCGTGGCTGTATGTATTATGCGGCCGTTTCGATCTCTTCTTTGATGGAAGTGGTTTCGGTGGAGGTATGTGTCTTAGAAGGCGTGGTGTAAGGTAATGTTTTTAACTTGCGCGCCTCGCGTCGCTGCTTCGTCTGCTGCATGACAAGCCTCAGCTGTTCCAGTTTGCATTTAGTCTTCGAGTTCTCTAGAGCGAACGTCTTCGCTTTATCGCATTTCTTGCAGAGCTCCCCCGGGCTGGTTTTCTCGTCACAGGACGCACACACGTTAGGTTCTAGCCGACTACACTGACAGTCTTTATCACACACACAGTTCTTGTTGGCCGGATGTCCGTCACAATGCCCATACGAACACGTGTGACAACCGCTGTACTTGCTCGGCTCCTCTTGAGTAACCGTCACGCAAGAATGCTTCGGCTCCTTCTGAAAAATTATTAAAAATAATTAAACCTTTTAGTAATTATTAAACTGTCGTTAATCGAAAAGTTAAACTATTTGTTGATGCTCTCTTCGAGAGTCATCATGAGAACGTACCATTCAAATACAAGGCATTAATTAAACCGAATCGTCTTATTAACAACCAGCCCCACCGGATACGATAAATTTAACATTTAAAAATAAAAATTATAAAATGAAACAACTCAAATTTCAAGAAGTACACATTTAAATATAAAGTGTAAGATAATAAAACATATTCGTCCATTAATTATAGCAGTAGTTGTATTCCTATATAAAACATATATACTTGAATACATACAAACAATAGTTTGTTTTAAACAATGAAATGTGTGTTAGCTACAATGAACAGCTGGTCGTGTAATGTTCCGCGTACCTGCGCTAAGGCTATGGGTGGTGTCGCACACAACAGATCATTCAAGATGTGGATTATTGTGGATATATCTCTCTTTGGTCGGCCGTATCTGGAATGGAGAATAAAAGTTTTGTAAAAAAAAGTACACGTAAAAGAAAAAATAAAAATAATGGTTAATCCGCGACATTGTATTACTAACGAATAAGTTGTCAGGTGAAAATATTTAATGATTTTTTTATGTGTAAACATTTTAAATGAATGCAGTGCATGCAATGAAACAAATGTGATCTACTGAAACAGATTGAACACTTGATAAAATATATTCATTACTAGTTTCCGCCCGCGACTTCGCTCTCGCCAATGATTTTGCTAAGTCTACATATATTAGTTACACGATGGTACTGTAATAATTGTTTACGGAATAATGTATGAGATTGAAATTCTTTGTCTCGTATTTTGTGATGGTTGTGAGTCCTAAGGAAATATATTTGTTCGTAATTCTCAAGAATTAAATCTAAATATTTGTACGACAAAAAGTCATCAACAACTGTTTTATTAAATCCGTAAAAATACACTAAGTCCATGCGAAGTTTTTCATCAAAGACGAAATTCTTTTATATTACACAGTTGTGTTACATTTGACTGCGTGTCTTATAAATGCACTTGAGAATACATTGTTACTTTGAAATCACAAACAGACTGATTTTAGTAATATATTGGAAATAGATTTATAACTTTATATGCTCAATAAGCATGTTGTATATTGTCAACATACAAATAAGCTTTTTAAAGCATTTTAAAGCCCCATGTGTGTAATGTATTATATAGATTTCAATGATACTATGAACATGTGAATTAGATGAATATTAATGTTCCAACATACCTGTCTTGAAGAGCTGGATTCAGTGTTCCCGAGAACGTCCCCGAATATATTCCTTTACCATGATGCTTCATGGATTCTATCACCGCTCCAGGACGCACTTTCGCACGCACCGGCTCCTCTACAGCTTTGAGATCTACTTTGTTGGTTAAAACCTCCTTTGACAACTTCTTCAGCTTCTGTGTCAGATTCTTTGAGGCTTCAATGAGTGCTTTGGTGTCTACCGGTGGTGTTGGGGAAGCCCTCTGTGGTTTTTTAGGTGCATCGGGAGCCCTGAAGGCTTGTTTGGAAGTGGATGGAGTGGCAGTCTCTGCAATGGGCCCGGATACCTGAACAGGCTTTTTACAGCTTACATATGGCTCTGTTCTTGAGGTAGACGGTTGAGGGAAATTTAAGTCTGGGGCACACAGAGGCTGCACTTTCTTTTTATGTTTATTTACAACAGACTGCATGAACGCCTTTTGCTTATTGTGGCCAATAGGATGCTTGAATTTGGATGTTTTGTGAAGTAAATATTGAAAACGTTTGTTTTTTAGGGGTTCATTTAGGCTTTGGAAGGACGGCAAGGCTCCGGATGATTCTTGAGTTCCATGACTTGTGGTCGCCAAGTTGGATATCTCCCTGTCCATCATGGATTCATCTTGCTCATCAAACAAACCCTTGTCTACGGCACTGTTAAATAAGTTTTCCATTGGATATTCATCTATCGTGCTTTCAGCAAGGAAAGAGCTCTGGTCTGTAAAATTGTCACTGTCGTCACTGACTGAACTGTCGGGTGTGTTGGATGTTGATGGACATGCCTTGTCACACATGGAACTTGTGGAAGGGATCGCTTCTGCTGCCAGTTTGCTTGACAGCAAGTCTATTAAACTATTTTTTACAGAACTTGCTATAGCCGCCTCTTTGCTTTCAGCGGATGTGTCTATTGGACTAGAAACCAGATTAGATAGTGATTTAATTGGGGACTGTTCATTTTCAACTGATGTGTTGGATAAATCTGATAGAGTGCAGTTTGAGGCATCCATCATTTCCTCTTTATCTGAACCTTGTGCTGATTTCTCTGAATATTTCTCCTCTGCCATTGTTCGGTACAGATCAAATGCATTTTGCAACATATCTAGCTTCAGATTATTGGCTACATTGTCATCTTCTTTCTTTTGTCTGCTCTTATCACTATTTGTAATAGTCTCGTCACTTTGTTGAGGCTTTTGTGGTATAGTCTGAGGATTGGGTGTGTCCCTAGAATCACATTTTGTACGGACTGTGGTAGTTTTAGTTGGAGTGGAGGTTCTCAGTGTGCGACTACCACTAGAGGAAGATGTGTGTAATGTTGACAACTGTAGCTGTATTAACATCATGTGGTCACCCAGTCTCATTGTTAAATTCAGAGGAGATTTACCACTAAGAAAATCATTCACTTGCGTGTCATTCAAGGACTCCAAGGCTTGCATCACAGAATTTTCAGGTCTCTGACTCTGAAAATTTAAGAAAAGCGAAAATAAACAAAATGGTCGTCACAAAAAGATAAACCTTTATTGATTAGCTTAACATTATTGTGAAACACGTGATTATCATGGGGCGTTTCGAAATGTATGACGTACTTACCAGAAGGCCCGTCTCGACGCTGGGCAGTAAAATGATGCGCGACCCATCTAACAATCCGTTGTCTTCGAGAGTACCATCCCTTAATTGTCTGCGAAGACGAAATTATTTATCAATAATCATGTCATAGGACGCGGATGCGTCATCGTATCGACGCAACTTATTTCCGTGATACCTATGTTTAACAATAGAAGCTTGGCGTCTGACGCCTCCTTACTCACCTTTCGCGATGCAGAAGGCATATTCGATCCTTTGACACTTTTAATTTCTTGGAAACGACTTTTTTAAGATGCTCCACAGTATTTTTACCGTTCAAACTAATGGAGAAATTACCACCCGTAGTCGTTTGTATATTTAGCGTTATGTCCGTCGATTGGGGCGAGCCACACCCGTACACTTCTGTTCCAGTAGCACGTTCCATATTTTACACATATATCACACTCAAAATTTGTCTTAATATTCCAACAATGCACTAGTTACTAAGATTACACAGCTATTTTATTGCAGGATAGGAATAACAGGGTCACACGCTAGACCCCCAGATTTGATGTGGCCGTCGGTGTGACCAATCTCCATCGCTGATTTCCCGTTATTTTTTTTTCTTCAACAGCTGATGCGAAGCAATGTTCATTTTGCGTTCCATTTTGTTTTATCTATAGTAAACTGTCTTTTCTTTATAGATTAAATGGACTTACAAACAGAACAACTCAATAATATTAAAAATTGTATTATTTCTTTATGTGTCAATAAATTATAATATTATTTTATTCCCTTCGAAACGAATCAATATCTTTTTTTGTTTAAAAAAAACGTACTTGGGAATATAACTGTCATGAGACAAAAATGTACGCGTTGTAAATGTCATGTAAGCTTTGTGCGGGAAATTTAAAACTATATATTTAACTTTGATTTTAAGTTCGTACATGTATTTTTATATGTGTTCAGACCTTCGACCTAGATTTCATACTATTCACTTTGTAAGAGTAAAAATCAAAATCAAACAATTTTGATGCTTTTGATTGCAAATTTCAAACAATACTTAAAACTAAAGGGAAAAAAATATATGATTACGATGAAATAAATACAAAGAACTACTTTTTACGTAATTTTTATCAGCATCCTAGTTAATGATTTTTATATTATAGGAGATAGTATCATATAAAAATATCTAATAAGAATATATTTAAGTTTAACACTAAAATACTAGCTCGTATGAAGCACTTAACCAAGTAATCACAGGTTAAAAATGTTTCGGAGAAGAGTTAATACTTTAACACTGCTTTACTAATACTTAACAAATAGCTTAAATCCAGTGATTTAAAGGACAACAAGGACGCTGGCTTCAAATGAAAAAGAAAAACAAAATCAATTGATTAGAAGCTATAATGTAATAGAGCTATGCAAACAGACATCGATGTTTAACTTCAATTCCCTCTAGATCGGGTACTAGAAAGGAGAAGGAAATGAGATAAAAAACAAATTCCTGTCCTTAACCTTCATTTATTCCCAGCACCTTCAATTTAATAAGAACAACAAACTTAATGTCTATCACAGCATTTTACATGTAAATAAATTGAAACTACAATAACATTCATTACAGTATTATATAAAAATGTTACACACAACAAAAATAAATGAATAAATTTGTGATGGTAAATCATTGTAAATAATAATTTTAAACATGTTTATCACAAATGATACATTTCTATTATAAAATCTTTTTCTTAATGAAAGGTGAAGTCGTAGAAAAAATTTGAGTTATAAATTGCTGGAGTCCTTCTGAAGGCATGTGGTTGATGGCATAACTAGATTTAGTACAACCCTACATCATTTGAATTTGTATGAATCATGAGAATATTTAAGGAAATAAATAATAAAATAAGTTAATATACATAGTGCTATGTAAGTATATAAGTAATGGAATTACATACACTGAACAATATCTCATATTGTATATTATTAAATATATATTTGATATTATAGATAACAACAGAGAATGTTATATGACTTAGTTTAAATAGATTGTTCTCAGGACATGTGTAATGAATTTCATTCACTACACTTTTGTATTAAAAGAATTATTTTTATGTATAAAGCTGATGTAACAATATTGTAACTATAATTTTGTGGTCCCGACTCAATTACTTGTACTGATTTCATATTTGTTAAAGTTTTGAATAGTTTAACTTATAATAGTTATAAATTTGTCTAATTTTAATAATAAATGTTCATAATTCTTATAGGATTACACAGGAATAAGTTTTGTGACTAATTTGATTGTATAACCTGTCATCCTCGACTATATGTGTGACCATTTGTTAGTGAACTTTCAATCAACTTATTATTTTAAAGACAAACTAAATATAATTGTAAAAAATTGAAAATTTACACTTGTCATATAATTTGCGTACAATGTTATATATATTTATATATGCAGAACAATACAATCTAAACAACTTTATGGATATACATTAAACAGATACCATTTTGTATTTATATGAACACAACAACTGATCTAGTTAGAAGTTGATACACAGGCAGTTCACCAACGGATCACAGTCCGTCTTGTTCTACATACACTTCATAAATGATCAACGTTTGTCATTAATATATTCAAATCATAATTGTATTAACTATTAAGATCCTGACTTATAACGTGTCTATAGTATAGATGGATCCCGATCCATAATCAAGCTAGATCCACTATGTACGGATCAGGATCCAAACTCTTGCGTGTCGTTGTCGATTTCCCCGAACACGTATCCGCCTCGCCCGTCCATCTGCAGGAAGTGATCGTGATGCTGCCAGAGCGACTTCCTGTGCGACACCGTGAACAGAGATATGCCCATCTGTGGAACAAGTACATATGTTAACAATTTTACCACATCAGCCGCTATAAACGTTTAATTATATAATAACTAATCTATGTTTATAAGTATTAATTATAAATGTAAACATTTTGTTAAAGTACATGTAGAGGTGGGTAAATATTAAAACTAAGAAAATATATAAAGCCATATTGCTATGTATTTGTTAATGTGAAGCAAAAATGGATCCTCCATATGAATTTATATAAATAAATTTCATGTACATAGTGAAGTGTAACACACCTCTCTACAGTATCTGTACATTTGTCCTTCAACGTCGACGGACACGGCGCTGGTACACTCGTCTAGGATCGCAAACTGAGGCGCGTGGTAGAACAGTCGCGCCATCTGGACGGAAAAATAACATAACAGCTTATTATAGTATATCAATATTACAATAACCTGTGAGCCACACGCACACACACAACCACATATTCCCTCACGTATCTTAACATGTCCACACACTCACACATATGCACCCTCACTCACCGCTATCCTCTGCTTCTCCCCCCCGGACAGCACGTCCATCCAGTCCTCGACCGCGTCCCAGCCGCCGTCTCTGGTCACCAGGTAGGACAGCTGGACTATCTCCAGGAACTTGAGCAGCTCCTCATCAGTACGACCGCGACGGATCATCTCCTGCTGCGTCTGGGGGTATATCACCTGGAAGAAATCAATACAATTAATTTTAGATATTGAAAAAAATGTAAAAATGCATTTGTAGACTATATGCAAGTAACAATAACTACACATGCCTTGTAAAACATCATTCTTATAAATAAATAAGCTCATTCTAATTATATTGTATAAATTGTTATATTGGGTAGATATGGAAAAGCTGGTTAAAAATTTCTCTTGAACTACATATATACAAAAATTATATCATATTTTATTAAATTTGCTTAACCTCACCTGATCTCTGAAAGTGCCTAGAGTCATATAAGGTCTCTGTGGCACATAGAACAGTTTCCCTTTGGGTGGCTTGGTCAGGGTTCCTCCAAAGATAGGCCAAAGCTCTCCCAGCATACGGAACATAGAAGACTTACCACAGCCGTTAGGTCCGCATACTAATACATTGATACCAGATCTGGAAATATTAATAAAACATAAGTATATGTATATACTAGGTTTCGTTTGGATAATGACCTGACTCTACACAATAGTGTGAAATAAAATAAATATTTAATAATCAGAGAACCAATAAAATTTGTTATTTTATCGAATTCAATTAAATAATTTTTAATTTGTTTTTATTCAAAACAACCTTAACACAGGTTTCAACCGACAAACAATTAGAAGACACTTAATGTGTAATTCTCTTTATACATTAATACTGTCATGTGTTACAGTGTTTGGATGGAAAACTATGAAACTGTCAGTATCTAGTTTGACCATATAAATTATTTCTGAAGGTAGAAATAACACTTATAGAAAAAGATACAGAGAATTCACTGTTTAAAATACTAAAGCACAACCACAAATACTAACTTGACTTCAAAGGTCAACTCCTTGATGAGAACATCACCGTTTGGTGTTACCAGTGGAACTTTATCAAATCGTATGATCTTATCCTGGTATATGATCTTCCCTGCTCCAGGAGATAGAAGCATGGGGGGACCTGGGAGACAAAAATTTACATTATCTTACTATAAAAATACAAAAAAAAACATCACATACAAATATAATAAAACCTTTCATTGGTGTCATTTCCTCATACACATACAAGGAAATAAAATTGAAGAGTATTTATAGCATTAAAAAATCAATTTTTACTAAATCCGTGTGGATGAATATACACTGCACATAATGTATACACTTTTCAGCAATTACTGTCTATTTTATTGTTCCACTTAATCTCTAAAATGTTTATAGTGACTTTCACCAGACTTTCAGTATGTTAGACTGCTTTTATTTTACAACAATCATATTTATTTGTAAAAAAATAATTTAAAATCAACTATGTCGAGTGAACGAAGTTGTGGTCACATGATAAATATCATAATTTTATAAAGAACCTATTATCTCTTTGTCAATACTAAATATGACTAATTTCTTTATATATATACAGTCTCTAGTGGTTTCTATATGATATATTCATATAACAAAATCTTGTGACACTTAACAAACAACATATTAATAATTTCACTTCATTAAGCCGTTACTGTATTATATAACTAAGTTATGGGTAATTTATATTATGAATGTTATAACGACTTGAAAGTATTGACTACAGATAAAAAAACATGTGTCATCTTACCGTTGCCATTGCCTTGTCTTTCCACCATAGTTCTCTTATAGTTTCCTTTATTAATATCCTCCAATACATGTCTGAGTTGAGTAACTCTAGCAGTAAGACCAGCCAGTTTACTGAGCTCTCTGCCGGACAGTACTAGTCTACCGATACCTTCTGCCATTTTGACTAACATACGGCCATAGGTATAGTAGTGCTGGAAAATAGATTTAATTATTCTATATTAGTACAAGTCTAGTTAAAAACATCTAAATAAGAATGGCTTACTACTAATAGCTTAGTCCAAGCTCACAGATCGGTAGCCTTAAAATAGTATGTATTGTGAAACTGAACTGTTTTCTATTATTAATGAATTTACTCACTGATAGTGCATAATATAAGAATATACACGATAAATATGATTCTGTGTGTCTAATTTCAATTTCAGAGTGTCTGATAGATAACATACTTGTAACAAATGTGTCTTTTCAACATATTTTGGATCATACGTTATATTTAATTATCATTTTATTAATACCCGGAGCGAGAACTTTGTATTCATTTTTAAGGGAATTCCGCGAATAGATAAACGTGGAATTTCAGTCAAAGTTTATGAGGAGCAGATGATACAAAATTATTTTATTATAAAGATATATTCTTAATGCTATGGCTTCATTCGGACTGGAGTCGTGGAATATTTTGCCAATGCCAACGTTTCGTTTGTTTGACTAATTATAATCTTGAGTACTGTGTGGAGGAAGCACGAAGTTATAAACATTACACACTCAGCTTATAAACGACACACATGACTTTGACAACCTGTATAAAAAGTGAAGATTCCACAACATTCTCACGGAAAAATGTCAAACCTAATGACATTACTATTCTATCATTGAAGATTAAATTAATATATATATGATTAATTATCCATAATTTTGGTATATTTAGTGAAATAAGTACGTTAAAAAACAATCTTTAAAAAACTTTGATACTATTTACTTTGTAGTAACGACGATCACTTTAACTACAAAAATGTATACATTATGAAGAAAAAAAAAGTAATAATAAAATCCCGAGGTAATTAGTCTTGTTAGAATGTATTCTCCAGAACGTCTTAAATAATACATTTTATCGTCTCTTTGTCTACTAATTCCTCGAGATGATCATGAGATTAGATTGATGGCAGATAATTTAATAATCTTGTATCAAATACAATAAGGAACAAAACATTAAATTAATATAATCTAGTTGCAAGAGAATCTAATGAAAACAATCGTTTATATAGCTAAATGATTGAAAAAAATTTCATGTTGGAAGAAAAATATGTATAGTTTTTGTTTTTGCTCGTCACCATCATACCTGGAATCTGTCCTGTTCGGTGCCTGTTGTCAACAAGTTGTGATCTTTGACGAAGAATGGTCTCGACACGGCGTAGAAACCGACGGTAATCGCGATGTCTACAATTGTAATTATTAAAGTATACAAGATACATACAAGATCAAATACGAAGAAATTTATACAACACTATCAAATAATTGCAATGTCAAAGACACGTTACAAGTTTTTTATTAGTAAACCTACTTATACTACCATAGCTTACGGTATTAAGTTAAGGAAAGAAACTTTTGAAACGCTTAGTAATTTTAAGAGAATTTTTAAGTGACTTTTTTAAAGAAGCTATTGATAAGTATTTTCTGTATTTCTAACATTTTAAATATATACTTGGATAGTATTGGTGTCATGGTAATATAAGCTACAGTCTTGTTAAATGAATTGGCTATCTTACAAAAAAATCGAATAGGACTACAATTACAAACAAACTTATCAACAGGTGGATAAATAATGATTATTTATAGACTAGCGTAGTCCATGTATAAATAATTATGTTTAATAACATAATATCAGCACGGATTTTACAAGGAATTACTCTAACTGTATACATTGTGTAAACTAAAATCACTCGCCCCACTACTTTTTAAGGCTTTTATTAGCTTGGGTGGTATGTAACAGAATATTTGAGCTTATTTTCACTGGTTTCTAGAAGTCTGAATAATTGTTAATAGTTTTCCATTTCCCTTATTAGGACAGCGAGGATTAATGATTTCTTTTAGAGATCCGCTGTAGTGCAGTGACAGAGACAGAGCTAGTGCGCGGTCTGGGGTACATTTCATAACTTTCCTTTTTTTAATTTTGATGTATTTAACTATGAATGAATGTTTGACCTTCTACTACTGTCATATAAAATCTTTGTAATTAAACATTTTTATTTTTCTTAGTTCGGCTAGCTGTAAAATAGTGTTTTTGTAGTTTTCAAAACGATTATTTATAAATTGATTTAGATGTGTGTGAAAATATTTATGTTGAACGAATACTGTGCGGAAGCGTCGACTGTTTCATAAACATCGACTTGTACGCAAACATATCGCTGGACTGGTCGCGTGATAAGTCCGATAATATTAAGTGTGGAGCAGCGCTAGCGGGTTGTATGAAACAAGACGTTCTCTTTCCCACGTGATTAGACAATTATGATTTGTCGGACGACTAATTGTGAAACTAACACTTTTAGCAACTACGGTCTACAAAGAAATTAAATTCAAAGATTTAATGGCTATATTTTATTTAGCGATTTGGTGGCTTTTGTAGGCAATTAAATTGTAGTTTTAAGTTTTTTAAACACACACTATTCAGAGAGACATGAGACAGGGAAGTATTTATTTTACTTTTAATTTAGTTTTATACTACAATTAAAAATAAATTCAATCATCAAATAGCTTCAGTTATAACGGTAGTAAAAAAATTTTGTTCGATTAAACTATTTTATAATGATTCTTCATTCAACTCAATGTAAACGCTTTCATCTGAATCATAATCGTCACTATGAATTATGCTTTCTTTAATTCGTATTCGTATCAAAATGTTGTTTTTCGTTTGTTTTGTATGCTGACGGTACTTTTGCAATCGGACGATGCGTGCTCCCTCGTCAGTGTCTAACCAACAAATGACCAATCCGACTTCATGTTTGTGTTATTGCGTGCATATTATTTTTTACGTGTAAATACCGTAATGAGACGCGTCATTTCAATTAAGACAATCTGTACATTTCTAAGATATCGCCTTAAACAATTGACTTTTGTTGTAACTTAGTATTTATATTATAAAAAATATAATCAAGTAAAAAATATTACGAACATATATGATATATATAATGTATAAACGACCTAAACATTACACTAAAATACTTAATATAGATATTATTTACGGTACGGTTTCAAAGTTCACAACATTTGCAATTCATATTGCTTTTATTCTTGATAATAATATACGTCAGTATAAAAAATTATTTGAAAATATATTTAATTACGTTTGCAATTGTTAATTACGAGTTATTTTGATGCCGACGTCACAGTTAGCGTAATATGATAGTTTTTTTTTATCTTAAAGAAACTAAGAGAGGAAGCGAAGAGATTAATGATTGTCACCAAAAAGGAATGCTTTATAACATTCGATTCACCGCGCTTATTTTTTTTGTAAATACCTAAAAACGGACTAGACTACTGCAGGAATAAATAAATATATATAAACTAAAGCAGGATTATTTTAAAACATTGTGACGATCTCATGGTATACTTACATTTGGCAACGATGTTGTCAATGAAGCCCATCATGACGCGGAAATTGAGGAAGTTGCGCAAATGTCTGGTCAGCTTGTAGAAACTGGCCAGTATTGTCAACTGTTCGCGGTGGTTGCCCTTGCGAAAAAAATAGCACATATA
>DVQP01001107.1:0-17127 GCA_018231745.1 Danaus eresimus | reverse complement strand
TAGATGGAAAATATAATATATATAATAGATGGAAATTGTATCATATGAAAATATTTATATTATATTAATTGTGTTAATGAAGATGATTACACAAACACAAAGCGCAGAAGGAAAGATAATATGAATTTTCTTTTGTTTTAAGAACAATACAAATCAATACGAAATCCCTTTGCGATTATTATTTTTATTCAGCTTGTTTACGATACCATAAAAATCCTGCATTTGCATTTAAAATAATGTACAACAGACATAAAACTGTTTCTATTCCAATAAACTCCCAGGGGTATTTAATAGGCCATTATAGAAGTGGCGTGGAATCGATTTAAGCGTGAGATTGCTACTTTTGTAAACTATGCTATCGATATTGAAATATTAGCGAAAGATTCTTGTACTATAATCTATATGATACGATTCGTCTATAAAAAAACTCCTTTTATTAATTAGATATGGACATATGAGCACGTATGCTGTAAATTATAAATAAAATTCGCTACATTACTTCTTTGATAGCCTTAGCTGTTTATCGTGTGACGTAAAATCAAGATTTTTAAAATATATTTCTAACGCTTTAAGTATAGAAAGATGATGTGATTGAAGTTCTAAGTAATAAGTCTTGTTCATTATTACTTCCATATGAAGTTCCTCGTAGGGTTTACTGTTAAAAGTTTAGCAGTTCACTTATGCATAGCTGTCTGCATTTTACTCATATTTCGTTACCGAAATCACATCTTTAACATGTTGCAATTAGACGTATAGTCGCTTAAAGCATTTTATTTATTACGAACAATTTACCGAATGATTACATGATAACATAATTTTAGAATTCCTACTATTTTAAAAAATATCATAGTACTTTACTTACAGTAATTAGGTTTTTATTAAATTGCCAAAAACACAAGGCTCAGTGGGTAAATAGCGTTCCACCCTTGCTGAATATTCTTCGCAGCTTATCAAAGGTCGAAGGGTTCTCTGGCCTTGATATTTAGAGATTTAAATTAACGTTTGGCTAGCGTGACGGCTGGACAGTTTGTAAAAAATAACCGAGGCTGTTATCCGTGAAGGACGCTACGTAATGTTAGCAACCATGACAATTAAAATTAACCGGAAACAAATAATTACAGAACAAAGCCTATAAACTTGATAAAAAAAATGTTATTTAAACGGTTAATTTAAATCCTAAGTTAATATCTATTGGATACTCCATTTTAAGAACGTTTGAAATAGTTAAATAAAACCTTACATCGACAGTACGGGCGTTTAACCGATTTTTTATAAATTGAAGGTGATTGGAACCTAAGAACACGGATACTTATAAAAAATAGAAAAGTTTGTTTAATACTAAATAATTAAATCCAAGTAAACTTTTAAAATAAAAAAAAATCGAATTTATAAGTTTATTAAATTCATATTAGATGTAACAAAAAAATAAAATAAAATATTTATTCAAAATAACAGAACAAATAATCAGTTGTAACAGTGAAGTTAATAACTATATTGTGGAGTCAATGGCCACAGATTCCATTAGTTTACATCATCGCGAAATATTATTTCTCACGTCCAGAACGACCACAATCCTCCATTGACTACTCTCGAGTGATGCGGTGTGGGCGTAGAATCAAGCAAAAAACTAAGAACTTTTAAAAATACTCATAGTCAGATAAAATTACATGAGAAAGAAATATATTACACATTAGCATAATTACTCCTATTCCTTTAAGATAAGAATAAATTATGTTTATAATGAAAAACAAAAACATTCTTTAACTTTTAGAAAGACACCATCAGTATGGTTAGACCCGGATATTTATTACGTCTTTCAAATAAATTGTATTTTTACTTGTTTTTAAGGGACAGATTTTATATTGAAATGATCAGTAAAGCTGTATTTTCATATTGTAAGCATCTCATTTAGTAGCGTCATTTTAATGTATGATTTTAGAAGTAACAACTATTGTTTTATGAACATGGTAAGGGAAACAAATGTACTTAGAACTGACTTCATCTCGCCTTGCCTTCACTATATCTAACCAAAACTAATTGCTAATTACATCCGTTTTCGTAAAACAGCTGTCGAGAATAACATTTAGACCATGTCGGTTACAGTTTTTCTTAGGACTAAAGTATGCATTGTTTACAAATATAGCGTTTATCAACGCAACAAAATGTCCACGTCTCCAATTAAGATGAGAGGAAAAATATTTTATAACTTATATGACAGAATATTGCTTAGTAATTATTCTAATTCGAAATATACATTAAATAAAATGAAATATATATTAAATAATTTTCGTAAACAGTAATATTGCTTCCTTTTAAAAAATATACATGAAACTTTTCCATCTATGACAAATATTTCTACACACCCATGTCTCCAACAAATAGCTTAATAAATCTGCTATTACCGTAATTGCAAGCACAAATCTAACAGCCATTAGGCTATCAACTTCAGACACAGATTTCAAAGAGACAGGATAAACTAAAAATTCCCAGGTAATAATTCCCTCATGCGAACAGGAAAAGGCAGATACACATTAAGTGCTGTCTTGATTGCCATAATGTTTATATTTTCCAGATGATCTTCTTTCTCGTGTATTTGTAGCCAGCAACTTAGTGTGCACGGATGTATCTAAACTCTAAATATAAAACACTTAGAAACTATGTATATACAACATTAGTGAATATTCAAAATAAAACGAAAAGAAAAGAAGGAAAATGTTCTAGTCTGAGATTTTATTAACATTTTTCATTTAAAATATTTATTATTTATGGCTATTTTGGTATGTCTAATGGAATATTTATTTCTGTTTCAAATCCCGCGAACCAATAATATATTTCTTATTTATACGACCTTTCTTTGTAAAATATCGCAAGCTGGTAAAGATATTGTTAAAAAACAATAAAAAATACTTAATTCTATTTCGATCATGTTCACAAAAGCAAAAAAATAGTCACAAAATCTCGTGCTTCTCCCGGAACTAAATACAGATTTACCTGAATTTTACGTTCGACGCATACAAACTACTTATTTATTTAGTGAATGAGTCACTGATACGCCTCCGCTATAGAGGTTGTGATATCAACATTATGATTAAATTAAGAGATCGAATATCACAAACACCTCCAAAAAAATATATAATAAAAATATGGACAATTGATGACAATGATTGTCTTATGAATTGTATATTTAATAGTTTAACACGTGGAATTCTGGTTTATGTTGAGAATTTTTTTAATCTGTTGTAAAATGCACTGTTTGATATCATCTGTGGACGTTTTTGAATTCATCGTTTGTTTACTGGCAGCTATTTGGAATGTTGGATAGCTTGCGCATACATACAATCTAACATTGTTAAGCTGGAAAATAACGAGATTTTTTTGTAATTTCCTTGTGATAATGTTTTTCAAAGCTTGTGTCCGTAGTTTATATTCTATGACTGAATACTATATTTTAAAGCATTAAATAATTTTCTGTCAGCATTTCGGTATTAGAGCGAAAATACTTTTTCAGCACCAGTTAACCGAAGTTGTAATTTTATGATAAAAATAAAAGGAACCCCTCGTAAAGCCTCTCTGAAATTAAATAATTCTCCGACTACTTTATATTCACGTTAAAATCTTTCTTAACAAATGTCTTGAAATGTTTTTGACTATAAATGAGGAACGGGAATATGATTTAAAAACCGTATTAGATTTGGTTTTAGATAAAACGAATAAATTAATTTTCTCAGTTGTTATTTCGCAAATAACTTTTACGACAGTTACTACAACTCTCATTATTAAATTGAAACAATACACGTAAATTTTTAGGTAACTAACGAAATTGTTGCCACTTCCATAATATAGATTCAAAATTAATTAATTAATGTCTATGAACCAGAAATAACATATTAACATAGAAAATAAATAACACGCCTTTGAATGAAATATAAATCCAGGGGTCCAAAACAATGGTGATGCAGCTAATATTTTATACAGTCTCATTATGAGTATCAGCGGAACTGCAAGAACTTTATGTCACTTGAACAACCGTGAAACGGTTATTTCATTGTTTTGCAACAAGTGTCACTCTCCAAGAACGAAATTCCTTGCGAATTCTATGCGCAAGTACCCTTTGACTATTCACGGCATCGCAATTTAAATAAGCCATTAACAATGTTGTAATACGATGTAATATTGAAATTCCTTGAGCAATTTACATTTAGTTCCACTTTAGGTACATTGCGACAATGCAGCAGTCTCAACCTTGTACGACCTAAGTTTAAAACTATTAAAACTCTTCGCTTATACAGTTAGAAGGTTGGAAATATATCAGAATTGGAAATTAATTAAAAATTAAGAATTATAAAATATATTAAGATTATATTGAGTTCATCGTGAGTCATTACATTTAAGTCGATTTATGGGTAATCAACATGGATAAATACCATACGTAATGCGAAACAACTGTGACCTAAGGGTAAATATAATACGCACATAAGTTTATTCAATAAATAAATTTTTTTATACAACTAATAGTAGACGACGCTAACTTTTATATAAAAATCAGAAACCTATAAAAGTTAGGACATAACAACAAAATATTATATTCCTTAGAATACTTATTATCAAATTAGTAAATAAAATTATTGAGAACAAATAATTTAGTTTATCCCAGCTTCATCTGCGGTATAAAAACCGTTATGATCATGTACTTTGACAAATCTAACGTGAAATCAACTTTATTGATTATAACATAAAATTTATATTGCAATATATTTGTATATAATGTAACAAAATGATGACCGCGTGCTATTTTTAAGCCAATACAAAGGTTCAGTGAGCGTATTTTTTTTTTCACGTTATACCATACTTGATTGACGTCTGACAGGATTCGAATTTGCATAATCTGGTGTTATTATAAACAGTGATTTTCATACAATGATAAACGTTTTTGTAGACAATGAGAATAATATTATGAATCCGGTGGATTACTGAAACGACACCACAATGGAATTAATGATGATTGATATTATTTTTTTTTATTGAAATAGTTAATATCTTCCACAACGTTTTAACATATAATGATGTCTTTGGTGTTCGGGTAATATCGATCTAAATAATGAGAGACACTCACATCTCGTCTGCCCGTGATCACGGCTACTGTAAAGTAACCGAAACGTCGGGATTATGAATTCGGGATTTAAATTAATAAAAAAACGCTTAGTAATCCGAAATTTTTTTAGTTTCATCGATCTAAATAATTTGATTACGATTCGAGGAGAAAATGTAGAAAGAAAAATTTGTCTACTGAAGCAGGATTTGAGCTTATGCCTTCCGAAAATCATGTGTAGGGCAAATGGAATGTTACAAGTGTTGATGAATTGAATGAATGAATGAATTGAATGAATTAATGAATCTGAAGTCTAATTCAAGTAAGGAAACATTTTCATCACCTCGATTTTTTTAATGTTTTATTTTAATTTTCACGACTACAAGACGAGAAAGTTTTGAGGAAAGTCGTAAGGATAAGATATATTGACCTAAACGTTGTGGTGTTTGGTATGGGACGGCAAATTAATGTGGAAATGTTGTGTACCAACCTTTTTACCTTTACCTTTACGCTGCTGTGTTTATAACATAATTTATTTATGACTCTTGCAAAAATATGTTATTCATTACCATATTACTGTAAGTCTTAGCTTACAGAATGAATATTTTAAGGAAATCGACATTTGTTTGCAATTTTGTATTCATAAACAAGAAGTTTTAATAATCTTGTGGCTTTCCATTAAAATTACAACCTTAGCAGCTCAAATGTCGTGATATATTAGGTCATAGGCTATCCATACTAATAACTTAGCTGAAATATATAAAAACTAGTATTATTAAGTTATTAGGACTTGATTTTCTTGCCTGGAGAGTCTATAATAACATCAGAACTCGGAAACGAAAACAAAATCAATCATTTATACGTACAAAAAAAACTGAGTAATTGAAATTTTATACTTTTATAAAATTTACAAAGCTCTATTGACAAACTTGTCACATTATATCAAATTTCGTAATACAACCGGTTTGTATCAATAGTCACTAATCAAAGGCTATGACAGCTATCGTCGGGGGATACAACATTAGTGATTCTTTAACATAGACGACTCCGACACGACTTGCACGATATTAGGCGTTACCAGATAGTTTAATAAAGAAACCACTTAAAATAATTTGTAATATAAAAAAAATATCATTCAAAATAGAGTATAGAAAACATACAATCTAAACGGATTTCCTTAAGATAAAAATTCTTATTAATAAATCGTTAACGTTGTATCGAAAAAAATTAATTTGATACGTAATTAACAGTGATCGGCGGAATTAAATTACCGTAATAGCTTCTTTTGCTTCATGCAAAGCAGTCTAAAATCCAACCTAAAAACCGTATCAAATATATTTTGAAATGAGCTTTATTATTATAGTCTTAAGGTTCACGGTTAACGGAAACGAACTATGCAATATCAATATCTTATTAAAGACAAAAAAAAACCAGTTACCTACTTGTCTCTTTTTATAACCTTGGAATAGTTATTGCTTTAAAATTACCGCACGTCGCATTTGTAATACTGTTTTTGATTAACAAAAAATATAATATTTATGAAAAAAGCCAGGTTCAGGCAGGCTTCAATCTCGTTATTCTATTGTTGATGGCATCAATTTTTTTTTATTATACCTACTTATTTTATTCTCTATATAAATTTCATACATACAATTTTTATTCAGTATAAGATTGACAAAAAAAAAATTCAAATTCGGAACTACACATTTGAATTATCGAACATCTTAAATGTAAAGTTTTAAAATATTTATCATGTAATTATGCGTGTATGGGATGAATGTTAATATTTTGCCTCGTATTATGCATAATATATTTTTTTCTGAGAACCGCCTCTTATAGATTTGGAAATTTATTCACGCCTAAACGGAGTTTGTATGACGAAAGTTATAAGTCACGTGCAAAATAAAAATCTTCATGACATCTCAATAGTATACACAAACTATGTTTACGAAGCGAAATCTGAAAATCGCACTCTTAATTATCACCCTTAGAAATTCTAAACAACACGAAACACAAAATTTCACACTTTCCAATACAAAACAAACATTATTTAATAACTTAGCTACTGCTCATATAAACTTTCGAGTGTCTTCACACTGACAGACAAGTCAAGCTGTTTCTTGTTGTGGAAGTTACTTCATACTTGCATTTACTGCTGTAGTTTCCAGGATAACTATCGGAGTTCGTTTTAGATGTTTATATAAATTTCTCTCTATTGTTTATAATGGATCTGTGGAATAAATTTCTATAATGTAATTAAATTCCAGCCGATCAGACGATCATTGTGAGAGTACCCTTTCACAACCAAACAAGTCGAATTGTGTAAACAACTTGAAAATGGCAGAAGAAATTCTCCCAGAGTAAATATTTATGAATCATTTGAAATTATAATAGAGACATATTTCTCGTTCTGTATACAAGACGTTTTCAAAATCATAATTGATATACTGGAGCTTCCAGTCTACGTAAGATTTTAGACACCCGTCTGATAACAACTTAGACCATTTTCTCTTGAGCGTCCGTCATGGGAGAACGAATCATTGCCATTCCATAGTTTTCTATCTCACTTGTACGTGAGAATTTTCATCTTTTGTTTGTCATTCACACGTATTATTTGTTTTGTTCTTATATAAAATGTGAAGTTGTGGCGTTATATAACACGCTGTCTGTGCTTCCTTCGGCTCTTGGCAGTAAATATATATATATTTAATATTTACTGTAACTAAATTACTGATATTTTCAAGATTTTTTTTTTGAATAAATTCTTTGTTGGTAAAAGATATATATCAACAAAATAATAATCTTGTACTACATAAGTACCATAGAATTACCTACCCGCGTTTTATCTAGATATATTGATGTAATTTGACATTACTTCCGTTAGAAATATTAACTACCCTTCTCCTCTCATTCTGTGTAATACAAATTACTAGTTTCTAGCATATTTTGACATTGATGAAGATAAATGTTACCTTGATCATTTTATTTGCCTGTTAGAATGACCTTTACAAACTGTTAATGCATAATTAACATCAATACAATGAAACAACATATTAAAATGATAAAGAAACACAAAAAGAATACTGTCGGCAAACATTTTTTATGATTTTAATTTATCAAAATTTTTCTTTGATATTAGTTTTTTTTATTTATTTGGTACAAATGAATGATCGTTTAAAGAAGGCAGGATTTTTTCTCAATTTTTATTTATTTCAGTTTCATAAAAAAATATTATTTTGTTGAATTTGTATTCTTAAGTTTAAGACAACTCCGAAGAGTTTCTAAGTGATGGCTATAATATTGTTTGAGTAAAAACTAATCTTCGATAGTTACGTTTTTTAATCAAAAACCGATTCTCAATCTAGTATAAAGGCAAAGAATTTCCCCACAAAAAGACTATCAGCCTTGGCGAAGGTTTTTGCACGAAGGTCGTCCATGACATTAAAGGATTAAAAAAAGGGATAAAGCTAGTTTTAACCGCAACCAGTTTAAAGGAATCTTCGTGTGCCCTTTGACAATGTTGATGTCATCAATAGCCGATAAAACATCGAATGATGACTCACAGTAGAAAAAACATTAATATTTTTCGAACCTTATTTTATAGTGCTCAATTCTGACCAATATATTTTTTTGTACTAGACAAACACACATCACATAGTTTTATAATACAGCTTCCTAGGAAATACAAAAGGCGGTTATAAAATTATGTTAAACCATAAGTTTGTTCTATTTCATAACTAACGTCATAGTAAATTACATTTAAATCGGTACAGCACATCAACTGCGAAAGTTTCTTTTGCTTTAACTATGTAAGCATGAAACAAACACATAGCAATATATACAGAGAATTTGGAAAACTAACCGTCCGTTTTGTGTGCGGTCTGTTTACAAGGAAAGTCAAATAAATAACCACATTGAATATTCGTTCAAATGCAACTCTCGGCTATAATTCATACGGACAGTAGTCAGTAAATACAATTTGCTAAACAATAAGGGCTATTAGTAAATGGTTATCACTGGAGATAGTTATAGCTAAGTATAATACCGGTTATCTACAGAAATTAATCTCTAGTAGAACAATAACCGACACTAGTTGTAAATATGCCTGCTAGTTCTAATTTCATACCGTTTCTAAACGGACCGAATACCTTATCGGATGCTGGCAAATATTTAATAGCTGTGGTACGTGTATTGATGCTTTATTAATGGTTCTGTAATGCTTCACAATTATTTATTTTAATTTTCCGCTTAGTTTTTACGATGTTCTTCTGGAACTGTCGGAAGTATATTTTTTATGTCTCTTATTGTTACTTCACTTATAACTCAAAATTAAAACTGAAATTATAAATTGAAATAATACATTTTTTTTAAAATTTACTTTGAGTACGTATATATTTTTTAATTGCATACTACCTGTGTGAAAGTATGTTACAAAAAAAGTATATATACGGTCGAATTGGGAAACCTCCTTTTTGAAGTCGGTTAAAAATATGTATATATAAATTAAAAGTAAAACATTAGTCTAAGTTTAAATTATTATATTACTCCAGTAATTTTTTAAACTTTATCATTTATTATCTGCAACTAAAGGTTTTAAAGAAGGAAAAAATATTATGATAACATCATATTTAGCACGAATAAAATCGTATTTTTGAAATAAAGAAAACATTCGGATCCCTTTTATTAGAAAAAATCGCATGTCTAAAACTAATGAATGGATTTTTTTTATTTCTGTAAAACGCGTGCGATGATTTATGAATGGAAAACTGATAACTGTTTGTGTTTAGTTTTCATGAAGCGAACTCATAATAACGGTACTGTGGAAAAAATACAGATTAATTGTGCAATTAATAGAAAAAAAAGAGTTTCTTTTTATGAAAGTAATAAATATTCTCAGAAATTTTAAATTTTAGAGATCATATTATACAGATTTTCTTAAATTTTTGTATTCATACATAAATGATGTATTTTACGATTGTATTATGCACTCCGGCGTTATGATGAAATCAAAAAGATATTTATAAAAAAATATTAAAGATTTGATACTCTTATATATATATATTGCGATTAAACGTGAAATTCATTAACACAGTTTTTTGTTTAAAATATAACAGACATCCCCGCGGTTAAATTTATTATGTTAATAATTATACTGCCATTAAGTTGTTATAAATTTCATCACATTGAATAGTATTTGAAAGTTGTGTAAACAACGCCAACGAGTGACCTTCATTTATTGGTTTCAAATTTATATATGAAAATATTATCTGTTATGGTGAAATCGTGAACTCCCATTGCGGTAAACTTGTCTCCATTGAAATAACTATGGTCAAAGGGTGTGCACTGAGAATGTTAAGAGCGACTTGCACGTCCTAACCGACAGCACAAATATGTTACACAGTAAATCATATAAAAACATTGTTGTTGAGAAAGCTTAATGTAAAGACAGCTATCGACCACGCCCTCATTGTCCATAAAAATAAGAAAGTATATATGTATGTAATCGTATACGTTGTTTAGTAAGTTTTTGTTATAATCATATGTTACCAGAGGAACATTGACTTTTGGTGTTTATAAGAGTGTGAAGCGAGTTTATATTTAATTTCTTTATTTGGTGTTGCTGAGCGGCTATTCTGGTTTAAATATGGCAGTTAATGTGTAATTGAGTTCCCTTCCGATTTGGGTTTGCCATGGGGCGTCAGAAGCCATGTTTACGGCGTTTTGTTTCAGTTCAAAACCTTTTATGTGTGGTTCAGCATAATTTAAATTGTCCCTTTTGGAATAACTCTTCGACCGAACATTTTGGTTGAAATTCAACAGTTTTAACCTACTTATTTAAAATGCTTTAGTTTATGAATTGCAAGTATTACAAAATGTCTATGTCAGTGGTTCAATAACCTTTATATTTGTATACATAATAACGCTTGATACTCGCCTGTAACAACATTATAACACGTTCTGTAATATGATATTGGTATTATGTATTAATATTAAGAAATTCATTAAATTTATAATTCTATAAGGCTTCACTGGAGTCGTATATGTAATCGTAAGTTAATTGAACCATTTTTTAAGTGTACCGTTGTATTATATATATATATATATATAGTTAAATTAGAAACGAAACAATGTAAACTCTTACTAAGCACAACTTATTCTGATTCGATTTGTCTTAATTTTGCTAATAATTATTATAAATAAATTTTACAAAGTTATATTTTAAAGTATAATTAAAATAATTAAATTTGTATAAACACAATGGAAACATCTCTCTTTTATATAAACTTCAAAACGACACAACTGAATTAGAACACGCCTCACGGTTGCTATGAAATTGACTTGAGATTCAAGGATGCATTATATGAATATATTTATTAAACTTTACGTTTGATAAAAATATTTAATTGAATTAGATTTTCTGATTACAATTAAATATATTGCTTCCTTTATATATAATCTTATGGGAATTATTTTGTGGTTATGTTAGTAACGTGTATAATAATATTTTTGACAATATTATCTATATATATATATTTCTATGGAAATTTCTCGATCGCATAATTTGTTTAATAACATCGAGATGGCTGGTTTTGAACAACAGACGGACAGCGTTATCTGATTGTAGTATTATTCATGCTATATCTTTATAAAATCATTTCGCAAATTTTATGAATGAATTATAATGGTTGTTAGTAGTGAGCAATATAATTGGGTCAGGTCACTTAAGATAACTTGTAAACAAATGTAGGTACATCTGTTTTATAGCTGTATTGGTGTGTATACGAATGTGTGTTTTGTAACGTGGGTGCGTCTGTGTGCTTACGTGTCTATGTGTGTGTTTTTACTATTTATAGCACCTCTGTAGTCAGAACATGATAGACCCAAAACGACTACTAGATGCCATCAATTAAGAAATGAGAAATATTTATTCCTAGTATTGAATGCAATCGTTCATAAAACTTTTTTTTCTTATTATTATGAAGAACGCGAAATATTTTATGCATCCTAACCATAGCTTCAATAACATTTAATTTTAACAAATATAGTTGTCAAACTAATTGTTCCTTATCTAACCGGTAGGGAGGTAAATGAACTTTTTATTACCAAGAATTAAATTTTCGATAAAAACAAATAAGTTTTTAGATAGGGGCGTCGAAATGCTGTGTATTAACCGTTTTTTCACGAGTTCAATGACTCCCTAATTCATGCATAATTTAATACTATCAATTTACAAATAATATATTTGTAAGACGATATCTTCGGATGCTGCAGGTGCTTATTATCACTGCATTCTTCTCGCTTGATTGATAAGACCGTGTTATGTCAACAGTTTCTTAGTGTGAGTGACACATTGCGAAGACTAAAGCGTTATATTTTGATATTATACTGACATAAGAGCTTTATAAATTAATATAAAACGATTTTTTCTGTATGTAGAGTGTTTTCTATTAAAACCATTTTATACATGATCCATATAAGCCTAACAGGAAATATCATTATGCCATTTCGCTTCTAATTGCACAGACGATTACCAGCGACTTACTTGTTGATATTTATAATCATTTAAAGCGCATTACTTCTGTACAATGTTATGGTCCAGCTTGGGCCAATACGAGCCAATATAACATTCAAACTGGAGAGCTGATGTCGCTTTGATGTCCACCAAAACGGCCACCACACAAACAAGTTTGGCCAACGCTGGCCCAAATTACTTGCCTTAATTACGCGGGTCATTAAAAACAGTATACTTGGTAAATCGTAAATCTCGTAATAACATATCTAGATGTTACTAATTTAGTTTTGCGCCTAGAAGCCCGAGGCCGTTTGGAATTATTTTCGCCTCAGCTGTATATTCAATTACCATAACAGAAAGCTTTTTCGTTACTATAATTATCATTACATTTAGGAGATTGGATGTTTTTTATCGGAGTACAGTAATAATTACTATCATAAGATATTTTTATAAATATTTTTATTATTAAAATAATATTGGACAATGACCAAGAATGAAATATCATATACTAGCTGTTGCCTTTGGCTCTGCCCGTATGTTAGACCCGGTCTTGAAATACGCTTTATCATAACGAGGTTTCGTTCGATTTTTTTAAAGATCCATAATTTTGTGTCAATGGAACTACCTCATAAAGGCATCCTTTTCATTAAAACATATTTTTAACAGTAAACCTTTAATTGAAGAAGAAATAGCGTAACTTACATTTAGGCGCACTGAGAAGTACCACCTTTTAAAATCGCTGAAATGGTTTGGATCAAATTTTGGTATTGGTATTGATGGAACCCTGAAGAAGGACATAGGTTTCCTTTTAACCCGATCCCGACTCATACCCGACACTACACTAAAGGAAGCATGAAGTCCTTATCGGGTTCAGTGGCCGTAATATAAAAAAAATATATTACAAATGACTTCAGCAATAAAATAAAGTAATACAACTTATCCGTGTGGTGTTGCAAATGTCTTATAATTGTCATGGATATACATATGTATGTTTCGGCAAATTCATTCATAAAACAAGCCTCTGATTAAAATTAACAATATCTTTGAAGTCAACTACGTAATCCCCATTTTATGTACAGTCCAAAGTGACATCATCTTCAGGGCTGCCACCACACGCAATGCATTCGGGATTATAACATAACCTGTCACTGATTAGGAACCAGTTTTGATTACAAAATGAGGCTTATCAAGCCATGATGACGACATGCGAGATTTGAAGCGACTGTTTTAAACTACCTTTTTAGTGAATGAACTCATCATGGAAGATTTCATTGATTTAAGTGGAATTGAGTTATTTCAATAGATATTTTCGTATAATTATGCTTTTTTTAATAATACGATAATGTTCGACTGTTACATGCATTAAAATTCTTATGGAAAAATTTATTCACCACCGGGAATCGAATTTGAAATTGGAACACAGTATTCCGAAAGTGACTGACTCGAATCAACGTCGTGTCGGTGGTAATTTTGTTATATTTTTCATTTCAAATGTAAAACATAACTCACATGAAATGAATATGGCTTTAAATTGTAACCAAAACGTTCATATACCATTTTTGTGTGCCCTAAGCTTAGTGGTAAGGCAATACGCATCGTTTATTAAGGTCAGTTCACAGTGCAAGGTCGCGTTTTATGTAATTCTCATGGGTATATTACGGTACCGGTGCTCGTGAAAATGTATAATTATATTTACTTAGCGAAACACGTAATCCGTGTGTATACAGATGGTAATAATTATTATATTTATATATCACGTGCGTGATAGCGTTCTACGGAACTTTAATTATTGTATGGAATATACGTTTGAAGTAGATAAGAATTTATTAAATAGTTATTTTAATGAATGGAATACATCAACATTGATAAATATGTTATAAACGGCTTTATCTGTGTATATATATATATATATATATATATATAAAGACCCACTTCATCAACACAAACTTTTCATTAGTATTACAATATATATTGTTGAAGAAATTTTATTTCACTATCTACTCATACAAGACAATACATCTATCAGTAAAAAATACCTTTGACATTAAAACAATCACTACATATAAGTAAGATGTTATTCTCATGCATAACAGTTTTCACTTTCTATTTGTTAAAATCTACATCAAAACCTTAAACGGGCATATTCTTACAAGATTCGAGTGCTGGCGGTGTTTCCATCATTCCTGGAAACATCATTGTGTTTAATGTGATTGAAGTAATGTGACGGACGACTGGCTCGGAATCAATAACAATTTATGAGAATCATTGATTGATTATTGTCATTAATTTATATAAGTTTTTTAGATACTGGATAGTGGAACGGAAAGTTGGTATCTCACCTGGTGGACCGCCTAGGAGAGAAAAGACTAGATAGAAAATTGTTTAATTGATTACTAATTGTTGGTGTGAACGATGGAACATCAAGTGTCGAGGTTACGTCCCACTCCATAAGTCCAGATGACTCATTCGACAGTGCACTATCTATGACATTGTTCACCCGTGACATTAAATCATTAGTATCGACGTTAGAATCTAAGGATTGGTCGGAATCTTCTGTTGAGAGACTCGAGTTGATGCTGTCTTGACTACTATCAGCCTCGCTGTACTCAGTTTCAGTCTCTGAGTCATCGGAACAGATGTTACTGCAGTTGCAAAAGTTTTCATTGTCTTCGTTAATGCTAGTGTCTGTGGTGCTATGCTCAGATATCGTGCTATAATCATCAGAACTGTTCTCCTCTAAGCTATGATATGATAATGACATGAAAAGACAAATGATATGATATTAGACGATGATGCATGAGGACTTTATAATGAAGTGAAGTTCAGTTCATAAGGTCAGGCCAAAAAATAAATCGCTTTAGTTATTGCTAACGTGTGCTGCTTCAGTGAACATGATGCTATGTTTTACTTAATTACACAACAGGAAGCATAAAATTATGTAAATTTTGCAAATAACATGCAAGTTGAGGGTGACCTTAAAAACTTTCTAAAAAAGCTAACGGGTCACTTATTATGTGATACGTACAAAGCTCGATCAGTTTCACAGTGCCAGCCCTCGGAAGTGGAGCCAGATGGTGTGGGATGTTCAGGCCGTTTGCTGAAGAAGTAGTACAAAGCCGCGCCAACCCCGACGCCTATAGCCGCAGCCGCGAGACCTAAACCACGGCTTGGACAGTTCCTCTGATTGTCCTCCTCGCGGAAACTCATCTCTGATAACTTATAAAAACAGAACAATCTTATTTTTTTTTAATTCACCTATTTTCAGTTAATGCGTTTCGTTATATTTTCTTTCATAATCTTTATGTCAAAAGTCAAATGTCAGTTTGTAAATAATACCCTATGCTTCCCAGCTGTCAAGATTTCTGCGGCAATATTTGGGAATATTTTTTTTTTTGTTTTACAATTATTTACGAAAATATAGAAAAAAAATTGATGGTTACTCGGCATAAAAATTCAAATAATTATGCTCGTTTGTTAAATAATGCAATTACATCAAAGTTCAGAATTTATATTCACCAAGTCGAAATGGTGCCAAAAATGTGTTTACTCATGATTTTTTAATACGTTCCAGACAAACCATTTTGTTTAATTTTTGGAAAAAATTCAAGTAACGGGTGTCCTTTAACTCTTTTACTTTACGGCTACGCCAGCCATTGTGAAAATCTTCACTCGTCTCAGACATAGTTACATTACTTAAGCAGCCTTAATAGAAACGATCCCAGATACCTAGTTTGTGTAATGCTTTGTTGTGATATCTTTATATATATATAAAGTGTTTCAAAAGTATTAATGGAAGAGCATGGTGTCCTAACACAAGCAGTTGCTGTTTAAAATGATGCACTGGTAACTCACATCGTAAACAAAATTATATTAACACAATAAACTAATGTCCTTAATCGTCAAAATCCATAACACTCTCCCAAATGTTGTCTTGTTCCCTGTAATACTTTTTGTGGACATTTAAGATATCATAGGTCATCGGTCAGTCTCATTCGTACGTATATTTTTTCAAATTCACTTGTTGGTTGGTTCGTTTAACTTTGTATTATATTTTTCGTTTTGGAATCCGGGATGTATATATAACTGAATATATTTTCGGATTTACTACGCTTTTTGTCTTTACTTTACGTGATGAGTGTTACACACTCACATCACGGCTGCTGTAAAGTAACCGAAACGTCGGAATTATGTAGTTTTAAAGTAATAAAAAATCGCGTAGTAAATCCAAAAAATATATTAGTTTTATTTAAATGACTCGCGATATCTTTATATAAAACAAACTTTCTGATCGCATTTTAATTAGCCATCTGTTAGAATACACTTAATAATTTATTGTGACCGCATAGTAAAAAAAGGTTTAATTTAAAATGCGTCTTGTTTTTGTAGAATAAGACATTTACATCATATTGAATATTGATTTCATATTTTGGCGCCAAAAGTAGATTGATCAGGATCAGTATGAGACATATTCCACATTATTTTAATCGTAACAGAGTTTTTGGCCAGACCAAGTTATTTATATATA
>DVQP01001106.1:0-17146 GCA_018231745.1 Danaus eresimus | reverse complement strand
TATATATTTATTTCTTACTCGGATTACGCCACACTTTTGATTTAATAATATAGCAATAATTTATTTTTATAATAATCATCATATGGTAAAACAGAAATTCGAAATTCGAATGCATTTGAATGCCAAAATGGCTGAAAAATTTTATAAGGTTAGATCAGTAAAATGTCCTTATTATTATTTAACTAAACGTCTTTTATATTTTTCTGCTGCAGCTAAGCTCTTCTTTTAATTAGTATTTCATTATTCTAATGTAAACGAAAGTCGACTGTCCTTTCTCTCGCAGTGCACTTTTAATTTGAATTTTATATTGTTCTGACATTTGACATTTGCAGAATAATTATTTTCTTTAGCATTATGTATACATTTTTAGAGAACCTAAAATTAATTTACTGTTTTAAAGTGTAGTTTGTAAATGGAAATTGATATAATGGGAACAATTGGCAGAATAACTAAATAACTGATAACTAATATGTATAAATTAAAAAGTTCACAAATAAAAAGACTTTGCATTCCAAGTTTAAAATATATTGCAAACTGATATATTATAACTGTACTTATTTCTATTAAAATATGTTTGAACTAGCGATATTGATAAAAAAAAATTAAATAAATATTTTTTATCAATTTACTTATTCATGAATTTCAATTATCAATTAATTCTCTTACAATATTTGAATATAGAACGGTTTTTGATATGATTGTATATCATTATACGCGCATAGAAAGTATATATCTATAAATGTTTCATATACAGAAATGTTATGATGTAGTAAATAATGCATGTATGTATACAGCTGAGCATTATACATCGGTTCGGTTATCAGCTGCCGACGTTATTTAATTTTTTGGTTATTAACATATGAAAAGCGCCGGAAACGACTTAGACAATCACGACATGTGAGATACTTTTGGGAATTTACGATGTTCGAATCCACAAACGATAAATGGAAAATAAATTAATTCTATCAAGGATGATGTGTTTAATCAACATAGCATACATAGTTTTCTGTAACAAAACCTCATGTAGCCGACATCTGTGTGTAGATATCTTGATCTTGCGGTCGGATTGCCTTGCATACGTAAGGCTCGTTCGAAATATAGCTAGACTAATATTATTCAGATAATAAGCTATTAAATTAGCATCAAAAATAATAAGCCCACGTTCGTAGTGCCAACCATATGTTATGAAATATTAAATCACTAGCTATCCACAATAAATTTTAAACAACTGAATTCAATCCATCTCTCTCACTCTTCAGTTGTTCATTTTATTATTTATTACCTTTTAATAAATAATAAAAATCTATAATGGAACTTGAAAGTCGTTTAAAACGTCTATAATGCAGCCTTTGTGTGGGAACCGGTTTCCTCGTACGAACCATTTTAAGCTCTGTTCATAAATGATGAATGCAAATTGTTCAGTGTGATCTGTAACAGATATATAACTATTCGTATGAACAAAAGAAAGAACGAATTAATAAATATTTATCTTGTTATTTGAATACATTTAGGTTGTGATTAATATTTTAAAGTATTTGTCTTATGATGTTCCACATTGCACTAAATTATATCCTATTATTTGTGTTCAAACTATTGTCAATGTGATATAAGCTCTAACGTAATGGCATACATCATAAAATTAATTGAACGTTCCGCATATTACAGCAAGATTAGTTGGCACTTAGTCATGTTCAAAGATAAATGAAATTTTTGAATAAATTGTATATGACAGATGTTTTTATAACTCTTACAATAGACCGTGTAATCGACAGTGAAGACGCGGTAGTGTGATTTATTTAAAAATATATACACAATGTCCAGAATAATCACATTCACGATTGTTGAGTTAAAATTATACAAATAACCATATAATTGAAATAACATGCAGAAACTTCATTAGATTACATTTTTAAGGTAACAGTGACCGTGGCACGTTATACGTAGGAAGTAAATGGTAATTATCTTTGAAGAAATAATTAAATATAAAACGGTGGTAGCATGGCTCTATGCTGAATAAATACACCGTAAAAATTAATGGATTAGCATATACGGGCTTTAGGTATTGACTAAAATATATGTTAAATAAGTTGATTGATATTAGCTGTTTCGCCCGTGTTTCCCCACGTTCATTCTAAATCTGACAACATGGTAATAAATATAAATATATTATGCAAATGTATCAAGAGATTTTGGTTCCTCAATAACATTTTACTTATATTTTATAGTTTAACGATCGAAATGTCGAAGTAAATAACTTAGTGGACGCTAAATAAAATACAATTATATTTCATTTGTTTTAACATTAAAAAAAAAATATTTTGTCAATCGTTAGATTGATAAATAGAATAATATTAATATGCGCATTTAGTGAATACATAATTGGATAGAAAAAATATATATTCATTAAAATATCACACATCGTTTCCATGTTATACGAGTGATTCGGCCGTGCTGTGGATTACAAGTTGGCTGGATAATGTCACGTTCCGGGATGGCTGTGATTACAAAACGGCTATTATCTTCTCTTTAATCATCTTTTGTTCGGCGTTAGCTGAGAAAGATATATTTGTATATATCAAAAGTAACGGTTGAAATTATTCTTTGCAATTTGACTGATATTTTTTGTTTTATTTTGTTTAACAAAAGTAAGAAAATAATCTTATTAATTCTGTTTCAAACGCAGATACAAATTCCGCAATCACAAACAAGCTGGATAATAGCAATTAATTGGCGGGAGAACGTAATCAATTGTTTCAGTTTACATACACCTACATATTATATGTCATTTATTTTTTGTGTCCCACAATAGAATGTTCGAGGAATGTAATTATACAACCGGCAGTCGATTGAAACGACTTAACGAGTTTAATAAAGTTTAAGTAATTTTGTACAGGATTTGCATTTTGTTTTCATTGTTTTGGTAAAATCTCAGATGGACTTCAGTGATCTGTTGGAAATGAGAGAATAGAATAGATAAAACTAACAACTTGTGGTGAGAGTCGTTCCAGCTGTTGTTCCAAGATATTACACGGATATCGGAGCGCCGATAGTAATCGTTACAGAAGCAAAAGAGAATGCTTTGTTGTTAATATTGAAAAACAAAATTAATATCTAAGCGAAACTTTTTATGATTTAAATGATTTCGAAACATTTGGTACAGGACGCTATTATCTAGATTGATTTGAACCTGGCATTAAGCTGAGTAGTTTCTATGGATACATTTTAAATTAGGTCAGCCTGAGTACCTGGTGTTTTCAGGTCAAGGTCAATGCATGTAGCACGTACATATAGATAGGGTCGCCCTTTTCATATTCATTTATTCCTATAAGCATAAAGAAATCGATACTTGTCAGTTAATTGACAAAATTGAAAACAGTCACTGGTTATTTTCATTATTTAATATATTATGATGTATAATTATTGCCAAAAATGTTAGGAGCATTTTTTTTTTGTACCGCTTATTGTAAGTAAAAAATATTTATATTTTGGATGGGAACAGAAGGTTCTGTTGAAGTTTTCAGCGTTCCTTCGCTGCCTAGTCGCATTTCATGGTCCGTTTCGCAAAGCTTTTTGTTGTTACATCCTGTCCGCTTTTTAGGGATTCATAAACTAAAAACCACTTAAACAGTGTGTTTCTCCTTCTAATAATATAATTATAAATATAATAATATTTAGTTAGTTCCTCTGAATATTATCTGTGTAGATATATATACATGTCTGCGCTAAGAAGCTCACTGAGGCATAATTTTATATACCACTGTTTTGTACACCTGATCCATGTTTAGTTGCGCATACGCACGAACAATGGTGGCACTTCCTCAACAATGGTAGCCATTGTGACATGTACACATAGAAATTTCTACATACAATACGTAAGAATAAAGTCATGTCAAATTTATTACGCTGTAAATGGATTGAAAAAGAAAGAAATTGGCGAATTTTCTTTTTTATCGCCTTTGATAGTACTTTAATTTTATTTTCCTAAATGTTTTAAACACTGTTGTGATTTTATGATTATGCCATCAAAGATTATTACCACAAGGAAGATATAAAAATTTATGACAATATTTATCAATGTCTACGCTAATGACTTGCGCTGACTGACCAGCAGGGCTTCATTGAATTAACAAAATATGCTACGCCCTTTAAAATTCCTGGCATTCATCATTATGGCGATGCCAACACAACACTCATAAAAAATATTATACATTTAATACATTGAATGAAACGTTCATGTCCTGCCAAGATTTATATGAAGAACAGTTTAAAGCATCGCGTCATAAACGACAATTGTTAATTGGATGACGTCACAGAGTTCGCAAGAATTACCGCGGGGTTTTGAAATATTGTCAACAAATTATTTACGCAACCACTATTTATATAATGTTTAGATGTAAATAATTTACTATTATGGTAAGAATAATACCTAAAACAACGTATTGATGGGGAGTAGACTTAATTAAAACGGAACTCGCCTGTCTCCTGCGGGACTAAGTTATGCGAAACGTATTTTTAAAATAATCGAGTAATAATCCATACATTATTCAACGTCTATCAACGAGGAAGGTCGTTGCATCCCGCAGACGATTGGTATTCAAAGCGGATGGTTCTTACAATAAAAAAACAAAGAGCCGAAAACACTGATAGTAAATCATAAATTTATTTTATTCACGATACAAGGAAGCTTCACGAAGGGCTGTATTGTTTTTTTTTTGTTTGAAACAATACTTAATTAGTTTTAAATGTTTATCATTATAACTTATAGAAACATTGGAATAGACATTTCTATTAATTATATAAAATTAATTTCTTCAATGATAATAGTCCTATACGTCGTCCTTGTTTTCAAAATATAATTTATTAAAGTGAATATTAATCTGTCTTATAAATTAGTGAAATTATACCCAATGTGTTGCAGAGGGAAATGCGAAAGTTGGAGAAACTTTGAGATCGGTTACAACTTAGGCTTAGAGATTTAAACTCTTACAAAATCTTCTCGAAATATGTCATATTTTTTTCTCGTAATAACAGTGTTATAATTACAGCGCATTGTTAATGCAATCTTTAGCAATTTTTAACGTTCAATAATTAATGGTACATTTGTAAATTTTTATCCGGTTTCATTTGTAGGAAGTATGTTATAAATAATAGTATAAATAATTCTCAAGTTAATAATAATTTAATATTAAGTAAAAAAGTATGCCGTTGACACTATCCTATGTATTAGGTATTTTAAATTTAAAATGCCACGACTTTTGTTTATCGGGAATTACCGGAAGAAACCGAATGAAGTAATTAGTGATTGCTTCCTACATCCTATGTCTCTATATGTACACAACCTTTGCTTGCGTACGTCGAGATTTACGTCAGCACAGCACTATTGTTTAAGCATCGATAAATATGGTTGGGCACATCGTTCATTTTCTCCACATATCTGAACTTAACTCATCCTTTATCATTTTATAAATTATTAGTTTTTAAATCGGTTATAACTTCACATCTGCTTAGATGATCTTAATGGAATTTGAACGATGTGATGTCAATAGTTACAAAGAAATTATAAAAGGACTATTGTTTTCGAGGCCTAACACTTATATGAATTGTAACTGCCAGATATTATCTTTATACATTTTTGTATTAAGATTGTTTTCTACCGCAGACGAAAGAGCGTGAAAACAATTTAGACATAAAAAACAGTTTATTATTTCATTATGTATCTTCAAAGAAAAATAAAACAAGCAAATGCGCAACATTCTATCCAGGCTGGTTTGAAACCAGTTTATAAGAATCCCCTTTCTCTGCACTTGTGTAAGTTTATCTAAGCGAGTTGTAACGGAAAATTTTCAAACGTTGCCGAAATATAACAATGAATCATTAGCCGTTTTCTGACCATCCTTTTATGTTTAACGGGTACATTTAGAGGTCTCTTTTGATGGCTGATTACAATTGTATAAATATAAACATTATCCTTGACTTTTATAATTAATTTGTAACAATTCAAACTAAGCGTATATTTTTTTTTTTCGTAAAATATTAATTGCAGTTAAGACAACAATTAAAACGTATTTTGTTTTAATATTTATGTCATTGGAACAATGGATTCTTTGTCTTTTATTACAATGACCACAGCCGTTCAAAAGCAATGAAATAACAATATTCGTACAATCATATTCGATTTATTACAGACACAAAACATACCGACGTCATTAAGTTTAAAGTTCTGTAGCTTAATGTTTACTTGTATTTATATTATGTAATACATGAATTATATATAATATATGCCGGCCGACTCATAAATGGACGAATAAAGATTTTCATACTACGTTTTAAAATAGCACGTAGGTAGAAGTTGATTAATTATGTATATCAATAACCGCTTTACTTGTTACTAACAGCTCAGCTTTGACTCAAATAATCGATAATGTAACATTTACACGAATTTGTGTTTTTCGCGATCTCTGTACAGGATTTCAAATACGGCCTTAATTTTAAACGATACGTTTAATAAATATATACAAATGTGTGATAGAATTTTCATGATTGAAGTTTTACTAGTGTGTCATGTACGTTACAGCTGCATACTGTTAATGGCCTCAACTTAAGTATATTTAGATAAAACGAAACGAGGGCGCCTATAAACGTTACAATTGTGATATTAAAACAATTTTTTAAAATTGACTCTGTATTCAAAGTCAAATATGAAATATTTGTAGAACGAATAGAAGAAACTATAAGTCTTCCAATGTAATAAAAAAAAACCTTTTTGAAATATCCCAAATCATAAATAAACATTTCTCAGAATTCATTTTATGTTCTAATTTTGAATGTTATAAAAACTTACAGAAATTGATTATCATATGTAATTTTAAAGTGGAATAATCTAAACATCGGGCCTATTCGAGTTATTGCAGTATATGTATGTAAATATTGTAATCAGCTGATGTATCTGCTTAGGAAATTTCCCCGACATGTTTATATTTTGGTTCAATTTAACTAAATCTGTGGTGACTTTGCTCGTTGACATTAGCTTCAAGGTGATCGAAATAAAAAAAATGAGTTACTTGTAACACTTAGAATGATATTCCATACGCACCGGGGTTTCCCCGACCTAGATGGTTATTTATTAATAATAATAATTCATAATTAATGAAATCAGATGTTTTACACGGCTGTGACGTACACATGCTGCTTTCCGGCGTATTCATCCTATGTAAATAAGAAAAAAATACTCATTAGTATATTTAATATATATATGACATTGACTTAAATAGCAATCGGATTGATTAATAGGCTATAAAATCTGTAGGGAAATTTTTTTGCATCTTAATTTTCTGGAATTATATTTGACACACTTTCTGGCTCTAGTGATGACGTTCTTATTTTTTATAGATTTGTTTGTTCACCTTCGGAATACGGCAAAATCATCTTCCGGTCAAATTGGACATGTGGCGAAAAACTTATTTCTTTATAATCTAATTCATCTTCAAATTCCGCTTGAGAATGTGTTTATATAAAAATAAAAAGCATACCTGCCTCATATTTTCGCAACGCTATGAAAACTCAAAATATATAATGTAAATATTAAAACATTGACAGACAAACTAACATGCAACATCGTGGGATATTATGGCCGTCCTTGACATAGATTTAATTGCTTGAGTTTCGTTGCAGCCGCATTTTCGTTAGAACAACCACATTTGTGTTATATGAGTTAATATTTATGAGAGTATTACTTTTAATAACTAACGACTTCTGTAAATAATTCATAAAGTAATGTTGGTCCGTTTGAAGTCACCTTTTGATTGAAACTAAAGTAGCCGCATCCTTGGCAACAGATTTATTCAGTCATTCGAGAGTGATTCCGCCTATATAAGAAATATATGCATGTTGCATGTATGCAATATTAAAGGGAAAATTTGCTTTTCAAATCTGACATGTTGGAAGGTCTTGGGTTAACAATGTCAGCATATCATGAAGGGCACAAGGGCTGCAAGGGCAGTTTATCCTACATATGCTAATGGGAACATTCTGGAACATTATTATAGCAATGTGTTACTATGGGCATAAATAAGGTCGGCAGATCAGTCACTGGCAAACCAGCAACAGAAATTTCAAGTAAAAATTGAAATCCTAAAAAGAGGCGTCCAATTTACATATATATATATATATACATTGTTTTATATTTATAGTTAATTGTGATCATGGTTTTAAATGTAACTATCTGATTGCCAGTTGTTAGTCCGTCAGCACTCGAGAGGTAATGTTTGCTTTAATTCTTTAAATAACCTTGCCTTGAAATTGGAATATAAAAATAATTGATAATGTTTATAATGTACAGTAACAGTTTCATAATATAATTAATAATTTGAAACATTAATATTTTATGACGGATAGGTCGAAATGTTTGTGTACATTGTTAGAATCGGTTCGGAATCTAATAGAGCGGACATGTTATTTCATTTTCAATATAGATTCGGGTTTGAATACAATATACATTGTTCTAATGGTAAGTTTGTTGTTTAATTTTCCGAATGGTTATATTCTCCTGACCCGGGCATAAGTTTTGAGGCCAACATTTGTAATTGAGACCGGAATGGTAAATAGCACGTGAATAGTGTAAGTCGGTCGTTCTGCAACGCTTTACGAAAGTCCTCCGCACGTTCGGCGTTTATTATCCACGGACATATCTAAGTTACAAAAAATATGGGAATATCGACCGGTGATGCAAAGTATACTCTATGACTTGGTGTCAAGGTTGACGTGGGCTTGTAAACAAATACCATTGTAACCTCAAAGGACCGTCACAAGTCTTATGATGCATTGTAATTTGTTCTAAGAGTTTACATACTTCTATTTTTGGTATTAAGATTTAGGACTTAGTCGAACACTTTTTATAAATTGAAAAGTTGTTACTTATCACTAAACAACGAGGACAGGTTGCACTGTGTTGCGTTCGAACATTAATCATAGCTGGAATTTAATTAAACAGTAAATTATATTTATATAAATACGTAATTTAGCGAATGTTATTAATGTAAGTCTGATTCTGAGCTTAATATTGTTGGTTTCGTTTATTAACATCTATTTTTCTTTGTTCTAGGTTTGTCATTAATCTGTTGGCGACAAATTTGGTGACGACCTCCCTTCTTGCGCCCGCGCTGTTTGGCGAGTACTTTGCAAGGGAGGGAGACAATTGGGTAGAAGCTGGTGATGTTGCGGCCTCGGCCTGTAGTTTGGCTGCGCTTTTGGCAGTCATGCTAATTGCTCTCGATCAACATCATGCCGTCACTGACCCTCTCCGGTGCCACACTCGTCTGCTCCAACGTCGCCCAGCAGCTCTTTGTGCAGCTACTTGGCTTGCTGCAGCTTTAGCAGCAACGATTCGTGCTACCATTGCAGTATTCCACCATTATTATCCGCAAGAACTAATTGTGCAAAAAGTTGAGCTTTCCTACTATGTGGTGTACTTCATAGCTGGTGTTCTCCCTCCAGTGGCAACAGTTTGCGTCATGTATACAAGAATATACCGTGCGGCTCGGTCTTCTGGTTTAAGAGCGAGGGCACATGGAGCTAGTGCTCTACAACTTCACGAACCGCCTATCAATTTACCAGACTTGGTTGAAGAAGGCGAAGGTCTTACTTTAAAAATTGATGTTCCTGACAACGTCGCTGAAAGTAACCGCAAATTTGGACCGTTTCTGCTCCCTCCCGAACGACCTGCCCGATGCCCCTCCGTGGCGAGCTTACGAAATGCAAGGAAAGAGGGCAAATCAAGCGAGGACCTGCGAAAATGTTTACCATCGGTTAGCTCCGCGCCGTCACTTGCTGCGCCATTATTATCTGTTCAATCTCGACAGATTGCAACACCGAATTGTTCAAGAATAACGTCTATTAGGTGTAGAATTTCTAACGCTTCTTTATTTAGATATAGGGAAGAATCTCGTGCTGCCCGAGTTGGACTATTGACGGGTGCACTAGTGATGTTGCATTTGCCACACGCAGTGGCAGCTTTTGTGTCAGCTGTAGTGCCAGGATTAGCAGTGAGCGTTCGAACTCCAGCGCTTGCATTACTATTGCTCGCTTCAGCGGTATCTCCTTTCCTCTTTGCTCTGCGTTCACGACGTGTACAGCGTGAAGCACGTCGTATGTTTCTACCAGAAAAGAGCGCGTGGGATCGCGTAACGGGTGCAGCGTCATCAGCGGCTGCTGATGGACAGCGTGCTCGTGCCGCTTTAGATTTGCTGCGAACGTTGACACCGGGAGCTGATGAGGTTGAGAATGGAGAACGTGGTACGGCACCTGAAACTGGTAGCGAAGTGTACCGTAGCTCCTTCAGCTCCGGCGGCAGCACGCAGCTGTCATCTGCTTCAGAAGAGTGACCGACGCTCTGGCGCGCCTCGAAGTCTTCGAAGGTGCGCTTTGCTACTCGACCCACCGCTCTTTTCATCTGTGATACTAGTTTAAGACGACCAGCCCTCGGCGCCACCGTTAGACTGATATAGTGTAAGATAATTTATTAGTAAGTCCATGTACCTTTCCGCTGAGCGGACGAATTTTATTACCTGACATTAATGTATTGAAAAAAAATAAAAATCATAATGAAATACATTTTATTGTTTAATTTATATCTCTACTTTAAATCATTGTTAAGAACATAGTTATTTAAATAGATTTTAATGCATACATTAAAGGTTACCGAACAAAAAGTAACAAATTCAAATTATAGAAGACAACAAATTATAGAAACGTTTTAAAAGTGAACCTGATGTTGAAATGTTAGTATTTTAAATCCTCATTAGCTAACAATATACTAATATCATTAACAAATAAAAGCGAACTGAATGTATAAATAAACTGATATAACTTAAGAGAAACAGTATCGCAATTCAATAAACAGTTAAATGCAAATGAAACCCTTCATTCAATCAATTTGAATGTATTTAACATTTCTCACAATGTTTACATTTGCACCACGTGCTATGTCCAATCTAACCACTATACAATTCTAAGCTAACATGTATATTATACGAAGATTACTATAAAAAAAAAAAAAGGAAATTTTCTATACTACCGCAATATTTGCGTAATCTAAACGCTGGTTGGATTTTTATTGAATTTAAGAAGCGAATAGACTAACTACATTTTAATCTCCAAAATTATTGGGCGAACTAACCTTAGCTCGAATAGTGTTACATTTTAATATAGTTCTTGGATGTGTCAGTCAGGAGAGATTGGCTGTAATTTTAAAATTGTAGTGCCAAGTAGTGCCACTTCAACACGCTCTAAACGAAGTAACCAAAACACAAGAATGGTGAATACCAGAGATTATTCTTTTATACTATCTAATGCTATCGACTTTGTACATGTCACTTTATATATCGTCAAAGTTTTTTATGTGCAAAAAATTACATCACTTAACACATGGTCCGTACGAACATTAGGGCAGAGCACCAAAGAACTAATTCTTAGAAAATATTAGGGTAAACTGTCTTAAATATGAAAATTAACAGATTAATTTGTCATTTTTTAGGCAGTTTTTCAGTACGGCACACATGACTGCGGTTCTCGTATATTTATATATACATCAATTAAAAAATATATATTAATCAATATACGATGGTAGGAACTCTATATGCGAAGCCAGGTGTTCAGATTAACTATCGTCTCTCTTCAAAAAAGGCAGGCTTTAAATCTACTTTGCATGTTGTTCAAATATTTAATTCTATATAAAAAGGAGATTTAGGTAAGGTTCATCATATTGAATAAACAGATCAAAATATGATGCAACATGTGATATAAATAACTTAAAAATTTTCAATCATATGAAATATTTCATCATTAAATGTAATCGCTACAAAACATTCCATTAAATATCATAATTATTTTTAGATAATATTTTATATGGAAATTTTATTACTTGAATCGAAATAATTTTGTCTACTTATATTTTCGTGGTGGCCTAAAGATTAAAGGCCCGCCTGACGTGCATGAGGGTGCGGGTTCGAAGCCTGGCAAGTACAATTTAGATTTTTCAGAGTCAAGAAATTACATTCTAAGATTATTTAGACACCACTGACAGACGGTGAAGGAAAACATTGTGAGGAAAGCTGGACTTATAATATCAAATTATAAATTTGAAATCATCAAACCGTCTTGAGCAAGCGTGGTGATAAATGCTCAAACCTTCTCCACGTGAGAAGAGGCCTTTGTACTGCAGCGGGCTCTGATGATACCTATGTTTTTATTTATATTAACCCTCTAATACTATTTTTTGTGTTGGTTTTAACATATTTGTCTTTCCTATAACAGTAGTTTAATTGTAACATTATTAATTGATAATCAAAAATCATAAGAATATGGAATATGAATATTGCTAACAATTTTTTGGAGTCGAATGAAATTCTTGGAATTCGACGTGGAAAATGTGTTTTCGATAATTTTATAGATTAATGTACCGTTCGGTCTAAACTTTCACGTCTGTTTTTGGATACTTAATTCGTTACTAGAAAAAAAAACAATGAGGAGACTGCTCATAAACAGCTATATATTGATAAATCATTAGAACACAAAAGGACTATTAAAGACTATTAATTGGGATTTCTAAATGATATTTTATCACAATTTTAGCCGTCTGTGTTATTTTGTGTTTGTATTGTTAATTTATAAATTACAGCTTTTGTGTTTATTGAGTTTTATGAATTCTTTTGAATGCAAACGATTTATTTATATTTTATTAAGGCTTTGAAATGAATTCCAAGTATTTCACTATTACCGATCCGTAGAAAACAACAGTTCAATGGACAAGACAATCTAAGTTGTTCTATTTTTTAGGTACATGGTGATTATACACTGATGGTAATAAAAGCGATTCCATACTGAAATAGATCTTTCTTTGTTCATTCATTGATGAACAGAAAAAGATTTATAACACGCAAACAACAATAAAATATGGGAATGATAAGTTAAATTCAATTTCCTGTGAGGAGATCGGCCTGAGGTTGGTATTACAACTGGGTTTTGCGTGCAAAAAATTAGTTAGCTGGAATCCCTAATCTACCTCTCGCCGGCGGTCCTTTCTCGTAATTTGTTCCCATATTCCAAGGCCCTGGGGCGTTGACATCTCACGAAAACAATTTAAGACGTCCATGACCGAAGGCAGATGCTTCCCGACAAAAATATTTATTAACTACAGAAAATATTCCTATTTATTCAATATGAGTTCAATTCATTGTATTACAATTATTTTGTTTTTTATTTTAAATTTCTTTCTGTTCTTTGTTTGTTTTATTTTTACAAGGCTTTACGGATGTGACTGGGCGTCATATTGGCGTGTACCTACTGTTCAACATCAACAAATCAGTTGACTTTTGTGTTTGCATCATCCCGTGCGACACACTGGAAGCTGTATGAAAAATTGTCCAGAGGTTTTAGACTGACCGTCACTAAAAATATAAACTCTGTTTTATTATGTGATACGGCTTTTATCATGTCGACATTATCACTTGTGACACTCGTCCAAAATGAGACTAAGTCTGGGAAAGATACCATTTTTTAATTAAAATGATGTAATTATAGAAACATATTTCATTAACGGAAATATTTGTTCTTCATAAATTGATAATGTAACAAGGTTTTACTTCACTTTATATAATGATAGTTTATAAAATATTATTATTTTGCTTAATTCATATCTACAGTAACAAACAAATAATAGGATAATTTGATTTTTATAAACAAAATCTTCTGTACTCGTAAACAATGCATCTCATTTATAAGAGTAGCATTTTCACTTTGGAGTATTAAGTATTTTGTCACCGGCTCTATACGAAGGGAAGTGAAGCTGATAAATATTGTGTTTTTACTCCGTTTTCCATTTATTCAAATTTAAATTAAACATTTTTATTATATTTAAATGTAATATGGTGATGTTAAATTATAATTAACCATTAATTTAAAATAATTACGATAATATGTTATTTCTGCGAACGAAACCAAAGTGTCATGGTCGAATGACGTAATTTTTTTTTAGATCTTGTTCCGTCTATGGCAATATGTAGTTAACACGTTAAATATATAAAAATTATACGAATTCACACTTAGCCTTATAACTCTTCAATAGTAAAAATTCATATCTATTTTCTATTTAGGTCAATTATTTTATAAAAGTATTTCTAAAAACACACACGATATTTATATTACTAATAAATATAATTCTAGAAGTTTCTGACTAAGTCGGAACCATGAAAGCCATAATGGCTGTCCTCACATTACCTTTGCTGTGACCAGATTAGGTTCGCTAAAAGCATAAAACATTTTCATTGCCACATCCTTGTAGATAATGCAAAAGCTGTTGACGTAAGAGCGTTCGAGAATTAAGATACAGCGGATTTATGCAATTGATTTACACTGCCCTTGATTACTTTCAAAATATTCTATTACTGCGTTCGTAATAGTAAAGTGGGTATGTTAGCGAACATATACTATGAAACGTATTCAAAATTTTTATAATGGATGTATTTTCTGTTTTACTTTATATTATTACTAAGTCTTCCTATGATGTGAAAGATATGTAAAATAGTCCGATAGGTATCGGTTTAAATGACATTTCCAGGACAAAGTTGGGAGCTGGCGGAATGATAAACTGTTTTGATTTGAAGCACTACCGCTATACGAAATAGATTCAGGCCATCGTGTTGTTGTTTTTAAACGTAGAAGTTCCACTCACTCGTATAAAATGCTAGGTAGGTTTAAACTGATTTGTCTTAGTCTCATAAAAATAACATTATCTTAATCACACAAATAATATTTGAAGGACATTAAGGCAGAAATAGTTACGAATTTTACGGTAACGAGAATGTGTTGAAATTAGTTTGTAAATTTGAAAAAATTGGTAGGTGGGATAAAGCTTTTGTTCATAAATTCCTATTATTTAACTTCGCTTTCTTAATTAATCATATTATTTGATTTTCATTAGAATAGTAATTGTCGATTTTCTATCGACTTAGTGTAGGTATATCTATATTTGAAATTAAAAAAAGTTATTATTAATTAATAGAGCTCGTATATTAAATTTTGTATTTCAAACAAATAATATAAATATATAAAACAAAAGTGTACCGAGAACTTCAGCCACCATCATTCTGGTGGCCCACTGAGTGTTGACATTTGATGTAGCAACATTCTCGCCTGGTTTAGAATAACGAAACATTATAATATGAACCTTTCTTTTTAAATTGAAATAACATTACTCCGCTTGTTTCAAATGTGGCAATACGTATAACATTTATAGTGTTTTGTAACGCATCCATAAAATAAAGGTATTCCGTAACAGGAAAATCGATTCATAGAAAAATATGAAGATATACCTAACGAATATTATAATACTTAGCTCCGGGAATATCTTAGCAACCAGAGTCATGTAAAAAACGCAATCTCATAACGAGGGATTGGCTAAATTTCAGATCCTACAATAGCCCACAAAAGTGGTCTCATACTTATAATACACATATAATGTCCAACAAATGTTAGATACATCACGTCATAAAAAATCACATCATAGAAACGGTATATTAAGGGTTGAATCTACATAAAAGTAATAAATAGGCCTTATCTTTTAATTCATCGTACATATTTATTCAGAAAGGGTAAAGTCACGAAGCAGTGTTTGTTTACATTCAATGTATAGTTTTAAATGTCGTGACAGCCCTGCGGCGCCGGTTGCTAAAACTGTGAGACTGACTTTCCTTTGTTTAGCTGTTTCCTAATATCTTAACTAACTCGCTTACATGATTCAATGATAGGCCAAAGTAAAGTAAAGATAATTCTAGAACTAATCTTATTAGCATTCAGGTATCTGTATCGACCAATTCGCTATCATTTTTATAGTTATTTGGTATTATTCAGTGCTTCATATTTGGTGCACTTTTATTTCTATCAATATTTCAGAAAATTTTAGAGTTGTAAGAAAAAAAAACTTAAGATCAGTGGTTACTTTAGATACATACAATGAAGGAATACAATAACTTGGTGAATTCTCTGTATGAAGGTGTTGGTGACTTACTTGGTGATAATTAATTATTTTCTAATCCCTGTCTTCATAGATGATCGTCTTATATTCAATTTGAATAACAAACACGTTATACAAACAATACTTCAATGCGTACATGTACGTCGACTTCGTTGTAAATCTGTATTGTGTGTAGTGGGGTGCTAAAATTATAATTGATAAATGTTTTTTCAAAGAATTTTATGAACACAAAATTTAATCAGAGCAAATAGTAATAAACTCGATAGTGGTTTTTCTATAGCAAATATTGTTATAAAAAAGTTTTGTTGAAAAAAGTACTAATAATTTACTGTGACTTATTACGTTACATTGTGCGGACAGAAATTATGTTTAGCACAAGTTTTCATTCTCACACCGCATATTAAGCGTTTCAATTTAATCGTCTTTAGCATTCTCATAGCTTAGTATGAACGGAAGTTATTTTATGTGAAACGTGAACTCATATGTAACGTAACTGTAGAAAACGTGAGCTCAGCGTAGTTTTATCTTTGTTTTCTGTTAACTTACTTTTTTCAGATAACTCCTATGTAAGTCATATTATATTTATCATACATTATAATTTTCTTCCGTCGCTTCTGTCATTGAAAAGACGTAGAGACTATGTAGAATTACAATAATTATGCAACATTTAGAACTGAGATATGTACGTATATTGAAAATTATTGTTGTTTTAAGCCAATTAGATTGTAATCGTTTTTCCTGCATGAACAGATGCTTTAAAATAATACAAAAATATGAAAAATTCATATTTATTTTAATTTAATTAACAAGCCAAAGCGATGAGTTATTACGTTATCTATCAATTGTATTGACATTTCAAAACGAATAATTGTTTAATTAAGTGACTTTATTGACATGTTCAGAAAAACCTGTATCGAAAATATGTCGAACCCGAATCTTGAACAATTAATGCATATTCATACTATTTCAGTTTAATTTAATTTATCTAAGGTCAACTTCAATATGTGGTATAAATATTTAGAGTGTTTCTGTAAAGGCACATCCAGGTTATTTACGTACAGGTGTATATATATATATATATATATATATATGTGTGTGTGTGTGTGTGTGTGTGTGTGT
>DVQP01001105.1:0-17152 GCA_018231745.1 Danaus eresimus | reverse complement strand
TAATAATATATTTACTATATTTACGCAGTTTGACCCGTGTCGCATGACGTTGTTACTGATGCGGCATCATTAGCTATTGATAAACAATAACAAAGACGAATAACAGATGCGCTCCTGCGGTGGCTTAGACCGGTCGGCGTCTTGATCTTAAGGTTATCACGAGTTGAAACGCAGCGCTTTGAAGAACGAATAATTTACGTAGACAGTATGAAAAAATTACGATTTGAGCTGCTGTAGAAGGAAAGCTAATAGATAATAATTAAGATTTTTAACAAGCTTTTATGAGCATCACTTGCATGTTTGCGTTTTGAACTACTTCTAATGACCCTATTTTTCTTTTACTTTGCACACCTAACAGTGACTGAAAACAATGTAACAATTCGAGTGATTTATTCCGAATGCTTTCGCTCTTTGTCCCCTATTTGGAAATTTAAATTCTTACTTGTTAAGAAATTATTTTCAAATACTTCAGGTTTTTTTTTGGAAACTTTCAGATGATATCAAAATTTTAATGATATTTTTGTTGTATACTAAAATATATTAGCACATTTATATTTTAATAAATATTTGTAGATTGCTCCTCCTCCTTTTCTGAAATCTGTTAAAAATAGAAGAATGTTCATTACTCTTCATTTAGAAAAGCCATTTGAAATACCTTTACTTTTTTTAGATCATTTGGGCCAATCTTTGTTATACAGTTAGCAAACCTATTAAGACGTAGCATTTATTATTATCTACCATTTCTTATAATCTATCAAGTTTGGTAATCTTTTAGGTATACATTGTCAGAATTAAATATTATATAAATATATTTTTAAAATCATTATTAATATTTGACAATATATGTGGATGCGAACATAAACCGTGGGAATCTCACGATTACGATTTCCCGAATTGAGTCAGCGAGGAAGCGACACTGTTTTTCATTATAAATGATTTTATATATTCATTGAAAGTCCATTAAAAATTAAACAAATAGGACAAAAAATGCAAATTTATTTAGTGGGAAGGATTTGTGTTTTCCTTACATAAATAAGGACATGTTGATACAGTCCTAATAACTTTACAGTTGATAATTAAACATTAATGCTATAGTATTACGAGGATATTTCTTAGAATATTTTGTGACTTTAAGTTTTTGCAGTGTTGCTGACTTGTAAACAATCTCTTGGATCCTGATGATAATATATTGATTGAAAACACACACGCATTCCCCATACCATACTTTCATACTGACTTCCCAAGCAAAGACAAGGTTCCCTTTTTTTTCCCTTTGCTCCTATGATTAGCTGCCCAAGGCTCTTCTATTTTTAGCCTTTAATCTAATCCATGTCTTTCCAAAGCGACCCCTAATTAGAATCATTCCTGGGCGTAACTGAGCTCAATTTTAACTATTTCTTCTTGTTATTTAACTACACTATTAGTTTTATCTGATATGTGAGTAGGATTAACCTACAGAGAAATATTTCGGGTCTTACCAACATATTTTATACGCGTCAATGAAGTGATGTTTAATGAATACAAATTAAGAAAAACAAACAATTAATTAACTTTGTTTGAGGGTTAACAAATTTACATAATAATTCGGAGATAAGTGAATCACAAACGTCGTTTGCGGGCATCATAAATATGATGCGTCCTAAGATTTATTCCATGTTTGGTTAATTCTTACGAAGCAGAGGCTAACCAAATCATCCCAAAATGTAGCATTAACCTTGCAGCACTAGAATAAAAATATGTGATCCTCATTTTACACCATCAGCATTTGATCATTTCCTATTCATTTTTTCCATTCCACTTAACAGAGTTATATAGAAATTTTGAATGTAAAGTTTGTTTTTAATAACAAATAGATCATGTTTGATAAATATTACATGATTTTAGATGTACCTATTTATGTAATGGTGTCTTTTAATGGTTAACTGTTAGCCCTTTATAACTCTGACAGCGTCTCCGTAGCGTAAACAAACGATGAAACTGAGCCAAAAAAAATGGCAGAAGATGATAATGACAATGAAAGAGTATTACCTCAAGTCTTACAGTTCGCTCCTGCCTTTATTGTTAAATAAATTTAATTTGATGTCCTGTCACTTACCAGTGAATAAAAAGTTCATTTATCCTTGGAACATATAAGTTATATAAGATATATATATACATATTTTAAAACATATTTTAAAACATTTCCATTATCTGGCTTAAATGTAAATCCAAACCAATAGAAACATTATTTGAATATCATAAACGACGAAAATCACATATAAATGTGTATTTAACTAAAACAACGGTCTTCTTTTAATGATTGTTACAACTCTTTGATATCCTGAGATAAGAATCCATTACAATTATGTTCACAAATATAACGAATTGCGTTACAATTAAAAGCCGACCACAATCCACAATGTGTGAATAAGGAGGCGTGGGGTTATCGTATTGTTTACAACAATAGTTATATGTTTTAATGAAGCGATGAGATCACAGGGAAACTGTAAGGGAATAAACATTACTTGATAAAGTTATTGCGAACGGATAAAGCAGTGGAATAAAACTATGATTTAATATATATATATGGAAATTAATAAAAGTTTCAAATTTTAAACAATAGAAGCTAAAATTGTTAAATGTTTTGTGGATAAGGATCTTTTAAATGAATTTTATTTCAAGTAAACTGTAGCTGTTACCCCATTGGCTTTGTCAGCGTCACCAGGAAGCTATTGTTGTTTCAAGAGCCCTAAACACACGGACATGTAACACGCTATGAAATCTAAAACCCTTGCATTTGTACATTTGATAATTATGAGTAATAAGGACTCGGTAAACTAATAACTAAGATACAAACGTCTCTCATATTCCTTTAAGCTTATTTTGATTCATAAAAAATATTTTTATATTGTTTTAGGATTAAGTAAATAAATCAATTATATCTTATGTCGATAGCATTACACGAATCCCAAACCGCGAAGCTGCCGTTCCTGCGTCCGGCACAGCTAGGGTCTGATGATGAGGGGCGAGGGTCGGGAGGTCCGCTGGGGCTGGTCCGAGTACCGGAGGGTCTGCCTCCACCACTGTGCGCTGGCCGCTGTGCCTCGCCACCAGCCGGACCCGTCTGTGCCTTCGACGCCGCGGGCACCGCACGAACATTCGCCACGCTATGCGAGCTTGAGGCAGTCTCGTGTCACGAAAGTACTTGTACGTATTATATTAATTTAAATATCAACAAAAATAATTACGCCATAACTGAGTAAATACGGAAATATTATAAGTAGTGTATGTTTACAAAACTTTATTTTATTTTAGAAACGATTTAGTTATTTTGTTCAATTAAAAGTAATAATAGATTGTTTTAAAATACTCTCTATTTGATGGTCTGAGAGGGACGGATTATTATGTAAATTAGACCTGATACATCAAAAACAATTCTATATTACAAAAGCTAGGAAAACTATTATTTTTAATCTTACATTTGTTGGTTTATTTTATATCTGATATAAAAACGTCGTTAGGTGAAAGATTTATGTACACTTTAGTCTGTATTTCAACTAATAAATGAAAAGAAATAAGCAAGTTATTAAACGGAATGATTGAAATGCAATCTCCTATAACAACACTTATCGACTTTATAAATAGAAATATTCTTGAAATAGTATGTGGCTGTGATTTATTAACTCGTATCAGCGATTTTATCAGCTTCCTTAAATAACTACATATCAATGGTAATTTATAATGAGGCGTCCATTATAAGTACATGTGTTTAATTTATTTTAAATTCCGACAACAGTTACATGTTAAGAAATTAAAGTAATTAAACATTCTCATTTTTACAGATTACGCGATCACCAGCCTCGGGGAGTGCTGAAGGAATGTTATATTACAAGATATAGCTTTAATAATTAGATTTTAATATCGCTTTTGATTATGAAAATATTCGAAGTTAAACATTAATGTTACGGTTAGTTAATACGTAAAGTCCATTAATTAATATAAAATTTTATTACGAAATTCATACATTGAATGGAAATCATTTGAGTAATTTTATGCACGTTAAAGAATTTTAATGGGATTAAAGTAAAAAAAAAAATTCAAAATCTCTTGACCGTTTGGTTCGTTATTTAGCTTTAAGAAAAATATAGAATAAAATTAAATTAATACCTTTATTTATTGTACAAAGTACAGAATTGTCTTTCTATTAAATACAGTGTTGGCTTCTTAATAAAACCAAAAGTTTATTCTTTTTCCATTTATTTTGTTTCCTTCAAGCACATAAAGAGGATGTTGTGTTGTATACTAGGAAATAACAGGCTTCATTAAAATATTTATTATAATAAACAATGTAATATTTTGATTTATTATATGAATAATGTCAAATTTATATAAATCTGTCAAAAGTATTTTTTGTTTGTTAAAATATGATTAGTAATTTACGTAATAACGTGTTAATGTTATATAGTAATGTATGTTAGTATTGTTTGAAAATATTTTCAAAATACCTATTAAGAGAGACGGATCGAGTCTGATCCGGGACACTGGCCTTTACTCAGTTTATGGAGAGCTGGAAAATTAAACATTCGATATTATTATTGGAATAAAGAAAAATAAAAATAAACAAATATATTAACAACATTTAAAATTTCCAATATTTCCTAACTTTATATAATTTTAGAGATAATAATTTGTTGTTCACTAATCAACATCTATAAAAGAAATATAATAAAAACAAAGAAACCAAAACATATTTGAATATCAAAATTAGTGCTAATTAAATTTCATCGATATTACTACGAGTGACAATAAAAATGTATTCCTCCTCGGTTATTTGATGAGATGAGATATCATTACGTATTTATAACAATATAAACTAAATATATAATCCATGTTGGTATAATTACTCGACTTCCGTTGAGTCACAGCGCTGTGTACCTGTTTTTGCAATATGCACACGTAATAAAAAATAATAGTAGAGTAACGAGTGACTCACAGTTCGATCAAACAAAGCAATGTTATTTTCACGTCCTTACGTCATGTCACACTCGGGTGGCCTTAAATATATCAAACTATAACCCATAGACCATAGTAACGTAGTGTACGGAAAACAAATCTTGGTACGATTTTATTACTTTATAAGTTACTTAACATGAAATTAATCAAAATTTGTTTTTATGTAACAAATTGAATGAGTTTAAAAATGTAAGTGTTAATGAATAAATCAACGAAATCATTTGAAGATTACATTAAAATAAAGAATTATCTTCCATATAAATGGATGCAAGGAATTAAAACAAAATAGTACAGTGAAAAATGTCTCTAGTGCGTATTTAACAGAAAAGATTTTTCTTTATCCTTATATCTTTAAGGATTTTTTTGTGTCTTTGGAAATGGAATCGGATAAATAAATTTGGTGTAGACCGAATTTAATTAATTAATTTAAATAACTCTTTTTTTAGTCACCAAGGACATTTTGTTGCATACAACATAAAGCATAAAATACTTACTATCATTATTCTCGCAGTTGTGATTGTTCATAACGCATTCGTTGCCGAATGACTTGGATTTTTCGCCGGGTTTTCCGGCGCACACGGGTTCGTACTTCACAGAGGAACAATCTTGCAAGCAGGCCTTCTTTCTAGCCGCTTCCGCCTTCAATTGCTTTAAGTCGGGCTTATCGGGACGACAAGATACCGCTACCAACATCACAGCTGACAAAATATACATTTCAAAATTATACACACAGTATTCTAATAACACTTATAAGTAAAGAAAAGTAATTGAAAATATAATTAGATGATGCAATACATAAATATTAGGATAATCATTATCATTGAATGATGTTAATCTATTTTACCCTGAACCTAGAATGTCTTGATTAAGACGTGGCGTAGGCGCGTACTCATTACGTGCTTGCCTTTGACCTCCATTAAACTATTAGAATCATAAAACGTAAATCAGATAAACGCAGGAAGAAACAGCGTTTGGGTCTGTTGACTACCTTGTTACGTTTGCCTAACTTGTTGTATAGAGTAACTTCATTCTAACATTGAAACTACATACTTTAAACATATAAAATGTTTTTTGAATATTGAAAACTAGCTCCTACCGAAGGGGTTACTCCCTAGTTCCTTTGAAATAATCCTTCATCCTTATATATTTGATCCGATTTCTCGGAGTTGCCGGCATCAGATTTTTAGTTGCTGACGATAGGTTTATCTCAGGACAATGCCCTTTCAATTAAAAAAATCCATTATTGAAGAAGTTATAGCGTAACCAACAAGCAGTTGAAATGAAAAATGTCAAGTATTTTAGAAAAAAATTTAATTAATTTATTCTAATGGAATTAACTTCCTGCGAGTGAAAGTTACGTTAAATTACCTCCAGCCGTTTCAGATTTAAACTTCAGTCAGTATAAACACACGGACGTGTCGTTTATACTTTCATATGCAAGTGGTTAATTTAAAATTACAGAGAGACGCTTCAATGTAATTTATTACAGTACCTTACTAAAGCAAATAGACATGAAAGTGTTTGTACATAGAAAGAAATAAGAATAGTTTTAACAGTAATTTATTATAAAAAGCAATTTTATTCTATAAAAAGAGGCGAATTTCAAACAACTACTTTTTATTCCAAGTTGTCGATATTAAATTTTAATAAACTATTGGCTGCTCGGGCAGATGTTTATAAATAGAGCATTTTATCATTTTTAGATTATTATTTCCAATTCACTTTTCCTTAGTAACATCTCCGTCTACCAAAAATACTATCATCAGCTAAAACTGAAAAGCAGTAACCACACAATTTATATTTCAGCAAATCCCAATTATTTACAAAAACAACACATATGTAAAAAAATAAAGTATATTTTAATTTTGTGTCAATTTTTTTTTTAATTCCAAATCAAACTATAAAATTTTTATGAAATACTAAACTTACCAAAAACAATCAAAGTGGCAGCTTTCATCTTGATAACAAACAGGTTTACTTCTCTCGTTGCTTGTCCACTCGCTACTGGCTGTAACCCACAGGGGACCTGTTACTTTTTATACCTTGAGCCTGAGCCACACACACAGCCTTTACGAACCGTAATGAATATACAAGAACGATGTACATTACTGATTTTTTATTTATATTTAAAAAAATTGTATCACACGTATCGTAAAAACAGAGCAGTGGTCAGTTAACATATTTCTGTTGCCCGCCCATACCTTGCATTATGAATGTTTCTTTATCTAGAGGTCAGATACCGGGTTGAGCTAGAATATTCTGCGCAGAAGAACATAGTGATGAGATTAATTTATTTGTTTTGTCTGTTCACTCCACTTTGACTCTTTTTATTGTTTATTTGATATGATTCCTAGATCTAAGATAAGTTGAGAAAGTCAAAATTTTGTTTTATTAATCCGATTTTAAAGAATTTTTTATGTAAATTTACTTATAAGTTAAGTCAGTTTTTAATACTTAATATTGGATGGTATAAAATATTGTTGCTCTTTCAAGGGACTAATAAAAATTCATAACTGTAAGAATGATTAAATAATCATAGAGAACGTGTAATTGTGGAAAAATTTATATTATTTAAATTTAAAACGTTTTATATAGAGAAGCTTCCACTCTTGAAACTTAAACTCCTCCGTAGCCAGGGAAGAGTCCGGTATTATTTGATGAGTAGATGGCGCTGTCCAAAATTAATATCAATCTGCGTTCTGCCATCTGTCGTGGAATAGCAGAATAAGTAAAACAAACAAAAATTTAATTAACCAGTAGGTGGCGCTATAAACAAAACAATTTTCCATTTTGTTCCCAATTATTAAATGCTACACAATCCATAGTATCTTTGTCTTTTTTATTTTTATTTAATTCTTACCCTTTTAACTATAAAAGTTATATGGGATAAACCTCTTAAGTTACTTTTCGGTATAAGATTTATACTCTGTAAACATTAAAATTTTATATAACATCACAGTCGCCTGTACTTATATAAAACCTTTAAAATAATATAAGTTCAGAAAAAAAAACAGCGATAATATAAACATCTTTTTTTATTCCAACTTATAACCATACATAATATACACAGTACAAAAAAAAACTTGTTTTCGCCTAGTACAGCAAAAGGACAAATTAAAATTGTCACATCTTGTTTACTATTCACTTTATAACATACCAACTAAATAGAGAAATATAATATAGGAGAAACTTATCTACACGCCGTGTTTTAATGTACAATGCTTCGAGCGAATACGTTTTTAATTCAATACAATAACTTAAAAATACAGACTCCTTAATATGTACTCGATGGAATTCGAATTAAAAAATTTACACGTTACATACACATATCACTATAACTACAAATAAGCTTGTTTATGAAGAGTGAACGTTTATTTGTATTTCGAATAAGGAACATAAAACATCTCCACGTCTCGACGATATCACCATATTCAGACTAATTTACATTGCACACGGTCCGAACGCGACTCGCGCCAGACAACATCACATAGCGAGTACATTTACACACACAACCGGCTCGATCCAATTCACGCAACAACATCTTAAACACGAACAGCGCACAGCGCGTATCACACTCCGTCCCAAGCTTACGTTAAATGCGAAACTTAGCGATTAATTACGTTCGAAGTTGAGATCAATGCGAGGAGCGTCTCAGTCGGCGTCCGCGAGGGCGTCCTCCAAGCAGCAGAGCGAGTCCTTGACCGCGTGGTACACGATGTTCTTGATCTGCAGCTTGTCCTCCTTGTTGGCGTGCTGACGGGACAGGCGCCGGAACTGCTGCGCCAGCTCGAAGCAGCGCGACACGTTCTCCGGGGACACGAAGTCCTCGGCCACCTTGATACAGTCCAGCAGGTTGCGCACTTGGTGAGGAGCCCCGGCGGGGACGAACACCGCGTCCCCCGGGCATTGCAGTATCGCGTATCCCTCCACGCCGTACTCGCGGTACAGTCGCTCGCGCAGCGCCGCGTCCAAGTACCACGTCTGGTCGTGCACGGGATCGTGCTGCGCTCGCGGCCGTGCGCCTCGTTCAAGCTCCGCCCTCACTAGCAAGTCACGGATCTTGTCAGCATCGCGTGCTGCGTATATGTGCCACAGGGCGGCCGGCGGTCGCACTCGCGCCCGTCTCCGCGCCAGTACATCGACCCCGGCGTCTTCGGCCGCCCGCGCCGCTTCCCGCGCTCTCTCGGGAGCGTCGGCCGGCGCACTGGCGTGCACCATCACGTTCACCGCGTCACTCACGTCCAGGTGCAGGTTGGTGGTCCCGCCCGCGCCGCCGTAGGCCGTGTACATCTTAGGTCCGAGATCTGGTCGAACGAAACACTCGGGCAGTCGAGCCGCCAAATTCAGTCTTCCGTTGCGCGAGGTGTACTCCGCTAAGGGCAGCGCACGCATGAGGTCGTCGAACCTCGCCGGCATCAGCTCCGCGAAGTCCTCGCCCGGCGGCCAGTCCTTGAGTTTCAGCACCATGGGCGCGCCTCTCTCGTCTCGTAACCTCTTAGCCGCCAGATCGAATCCGTCCCAAAACTTCCTCGCCGGTTGGTTGGGCACGACGAGGCCGGACGCGCAGTTTACGAGGTCGACCCTGGTGTCGCCGAAATCCCGCGAAAAACTTTCCGGACTCCAGAGATCTTTATCCAGGATGCTCGATACGTCCGACACTAGGACGGGTTGGCCGCGTTTCCACTGGTCCTGGAACAAATCAACATGGTCTTTAGTAAAACAATCCATCTAGACTTATATTAATAATTATAATCATTCGTATAGTGTGTCTCGATCAAACCAATCGTTTACCTGGAAAGGTTTATAGTTCCCGGGATGCATGGGGTCCGTTAAATGCAACAGCTTTCCGTCGCAGAGCCACGCGTGGGGTACATCAGGGTACAGTATTTTCGATTCAGTCAACGTCATAATTCGTATCGGTATTTCTTCTCTGCCGCGGGCGCTTCTGTCGTATCTCTTCACGACGCTGGACAGAGCGAACGGTTTCCCGTCACCTCCGTCTTCCTTCTTCTCGTCGACGACACTGGATATCACGTCATCTAGCAAGTCGCTCTTGTTTTTCTTCTGTTTCTTCTTTGGTTGGACCTCTCCTTCCGGGGCCGGTCGTATCAGGAGTTCCCGTAGTGTGGAGAAGTTCCCGCCTTCCTCTGAGTCCGAGGAGCTGGTGTCGGACTTCTCGTCTTTAGTTTCATTCTTCACCGGTATGTCTGTGAACCAGCTGACCCCAGAGGAGCTCGTCTTCCCGTTCTCCGACTTCACCGGTGACGAACCGTTCGTTGAAGCGTTCTCTTCCTTGACGTCTTCCTTTTTCACGTTCTGTTGATATAAGAGAAATGTTAGCAATCGTAACACGTTATGAATTTCTATGAAATAAAAAGTAGTGAAATATGAAGATTTCTTCATATTGATACACCAAGTCAATTAGATATTGAGATTTCCTACATACATTTATTAATGTTCCGCAGCTCATTAAGCAGTAGTCTAGTCCCTCACATTAATTACCTTATTCAGAGCGGCTTGTAACAGTGCGCGAGCTGTGTTTTTGACGGCGGGGTCCACGTCGCTGTGGTCCCCGCAGGCGCAGGGCATCGCGAAGGCTGCTCGAGCACGGTGCGCTCTAGACGCCGCCGCTGCCAACGCCCCGCCCGCGGCGATCTGAGTCAACAGCAGCCGCCGCGCCGGGTGCGCTCCGCCCGACGTACATGTCAACCATCTGCGGGATGTCATACACGTGTTACGTTTGTGATCTGCCTTATTCACAAGTCCAACCGCCAGCCAGTACACACAGACCTCGCGTTTATATAAGCGCTTGATAGAATATCGATTTAATCTACTTTAGATTTAGACCAAAACAATAACGATAGAAAAAGTCTTAAGTTACAATAACAGATGAAAAATCATATTAAAATTTTTCTATACGGTGTTTTTTTAACTTTCATATAATCCACATGTGTCCACTCACCCGAATGAATCTCTCTCCCCGTTGGCGGTGGTGTTTGAAGAGCTGTTCGCTGTTTCTGAAGGTGAGCTCCCCGCCTCGCCGGATGTCCGCGACTGTCATACAAACAAATTACTATTACTATTATTACTATTAAAATATATAAAATCTCTAACAAATAAATGCTTTATAAACTTCTAATTATCATTATAAAACCACGAAAAAAATTTTGTAAATAGCATTTAAAGCAGACAGCTTTCTATTATTAGCAACGTGTCGGTTTATTGTTTCATACAAATCACAGCTGTTACTAAACTCTCTATGAATTTATATAAAGAGGAATTATTATTTTGAGTTACAGAATACATTATGCGGGAACCTTACCTTGTAGCAGTCGAGACAGACAACGAAGCCGCATTTGCCGCAGGTCCAATGGAAATTAAATAGCGTTGTCTCACAAACATCGCACATCTCTCTGACGCCTTGTACTACACGTTTCCACGCTATCGTCTTGTCTGTAACAAACACGTAATATGTTAATACGACTCGTACATGTTATTCCATTCGAACGTTTAATATGTTCACATTTTGTGTAATTTTACATATAAGTAGCATTTCATTCGTTCAGTGCGCAGTATCTCAAGAATGAGTGTGTTTGTTCCTAATCTTGAGTCGAGAGCCACTTGGCTTACGTTTCGCGATATCCTCGTTTAACAAATGTTGAACAATCATTTATTTTTCCGGAATGCTTTATACTATTGATATAACATAGTAATGTTTATATGAACTTGTTCCTACAAGTCTCACCTTCATTCAGATGATGTGACTCGGCCTCCTTCTCCTGTTGTAATAGCTCGCAGAACTGATCACCGATCTCTCGTAACAAGAAGCAGCTCATTTCGATGTCCAAGTGAGCTGCTCCTGCCGACGATGACAACCAGAGCTTTTTGTCCTCCTGTTAACAAATATTGCGTTTAGAACTTGTAATCTTTTTAAATTTTTATTTTGAGTATAAACAAATGTTAAAAAGCATATTATATATTAACCTCTTCAGCGTCCTTATAAGGATCGGAGAAGCCAGCGATGGCCAGTTGTCTATTCTTAGCGAACTTGAGTCTCCTGAAAGCGTAGAACCTGCAGAATATATTCGGCATGTCTTTATCCCTCTGCGCCGGGGACCAGCGACATTCGCGACACTTGGCCAGCCGCGGGGCTACCTCGAAGCACGGTCCGTTCTGCAGGAACGAGTCCGGTGACAGCTTGGCCCTGGCGGCGGAGGGCGTGCGGCGGGGGTGCTCGTCTCTTCTCCTTCCCCCGCCGCCCCGCCCGCCTCCGCCGCCCCTCGCCCGTCTCCCCCGCGCCCGCCCTCCTCCGCGTTTGCTGGACGTGCTGCCGCTGCCACTACCGCTTCCTCCAGAGTCGGAGTCTTTATCGTCACTCTCCTTATCGCTCTCGCTTCCACTCTCCGAGGCCTTCTTCTTCTTGGGTTCGTCGCTGGCTTTCTTCACGGTCCCTTTTTTTCTCTTTGCCTTCGGTGGTTTTCGTTTGGGCGGGGAGGTGGATTCCCTCTCGGAGCTCGAGCTGTCTTCCTCGGCGTCGTCGATGCGTCCGTTCACTTCCTTGGGTTTTCTCGGCTTCGATGTTTTCCTCGCTCCTCGTTGGATCGACTTGGCAGCGACTGGAACTACGATGTTCGAACCGGAGTCGTCCGGTTCTGACACTCGTGTGATCGTCATGGGTAAGGTGATGCAGGTCCCCCCGCCTCCGGAACAGTCTCCTTCGCCGATGGGCGCCGTCTCATGCCTCTGAAGCCAGGCCTTCTTGCCGAGATGTCTGACGGGCGCAGCCCCGTCTCTGGGACTAGGAGAAGCCACCTTGGCGGGCGTGTCTCCGTCAGCGACCGTCGTGGTGGGCGGTGTGGTGGGCGGCGCGGGAAGTGCTGGCGGTGTAGACGTGGTCGGCGGCGGACACCTGGCGGGTGATGACACTAATGGCGGTGATGACGCGGCAGGTACAGGAGTAGCAGGCGCCGGACTCGTCACCGGCGTTATCTGAGGAGCTGGAGACGCGCCGGCGGCTTTCTCGGGCGTCTCCACACTACCGTCCGCGGACGGGACTCTGACGTCACAAGGCGGCCCCGGTGCCTGTGGGGCCGGTTCAGAGCCTAAAGGCGTTCGTCCCACACTCGCTGCCGCCGCTATGAGAGGTTCCGGCGCTGGGCTATCTAACCGCCGTCTCTTAGCCTCCGTCGCATGTGCCGGATCGAACGGACTTCGTCTCCTCGGAGACAGTCGGTCGGGATCCTCTCGCGCAACTCCCAGGTCAAGTGGTTGTGTCTGACATGGAGATGTCGAGTTCGCGTGGTCCCCGGCTGGCCTTAGCGGCGGTCGCGGCTCGGGGGTACGTGAATGAGCAACGGGAGGAGGTCGCGTCCTCAACGACGGTGAGTACGCTGACGGCGGAGGGTACGGTATGGGGGGAGGATCTACTTTTGATAGCTGCATAGGAGGTTCCACCGCAACCGTATAGTGCGCAGCGGGTCCCGGAGAATTGCTGCTCGGTTTGCCGTAAATGTGAGGTGGCGCGGGACTCGATACTTTCGGTTTGACGGGAGGCGCTTGGTAATACGCGGCGGGGGAACGTTGAGGCGCCGGCTGGTACAGTCTTCTACTCTTGTCCTGTGCAGGAAGTGCCGCGTGTGGCGTCGTCTGTAACGCGGGGTGTGGGTGTGGCGGCGCGTGTGGTGACAGGCCGGTCCTGTACGGCCGCGAGGGCAGGTAGTGGGTCGTGGGCTCGCTTCTCGGCTTGCTCGGATACGGATGCTTCTGTTCCAGATGTATTTGTTTGGCATCGTGTTTGACTATCACAGAATTTTTTTCTGGGACTAAAGGAGGTGGCGCAGGCAGATGTTGTTCTTTGATCTTATCGTATCTATAGGGGGGATAGTTGTAGGGGGCGAAGTTTGGTTCGCCCTTGGGTAGTACGGGATGGGATGATTTATCGGATTTGGCGAGAGAATGGCGCGGCGCGTGCTGCGAATGCGGCGCGTGCTGGGAGTGCTGCTGGTGCTGATAGTCCGGCTGCGGCAATCGGTCAGACGGATGCGTGGGCGGCGAGTAATACGCGCGCTCGTTCCGTAATCGATCGTGTTCTGCCGCTGCCGCTCGATTCGGTGCTAGGCTATTTAGTAACGACCAAGACATACTGCGTTCCCGCTGCAATAAAATTACTCTTTTAGAAATGTCATTAAAACATTATTTACGTTACATTTCATGGCATCTATAACATTAAGAAATATTTACATACCTTTTGATTGGCTAGTCTGAGAGATTCTTCAAAATGCCTCGATACCAGTTTTGAAGCAGCATTTTCTTGATCCCTCCTTTCCTTCTCTTCCCTCTCTTGCTTTTCTCTTTCTCGCTCTCTTTCCCTTTCTTTTTCTTTCTGTTGCTTTTCCAACATCTCCCGTTGCTCCTGTTCCCTCCGATCTCTAAAGAGAGTATTAAGAACATTTTATGAAAAAGTAAGCATAAATGGAATTATACCGTATGTGTACTTATCGTTAAATTTATTTTTTATAATAGCTAATGTAATTTGGATGAAATGTTATTCTTTTTTTAATGTTGTAGGAATGACAATTGACGAAAGGACTCGAATCGAGAAAACCTTTTTCCTACTTTCATAAACGACTATTGTTATAGTAAAGAAAGTAGGTCAAGACGATTTATATTTAAATACTTAACGAATAAAATAAATTAACTATCAAATAAACTCAAACATACATTTAAAATATCTTCCTCTATCAAGTAAAAAAGATAATTTACATGTAATCCTTTCTGTTAGGTAACACTCCCGATATAAAGCCTTTTTAAATACATCTATACGTTTCTGTAGCTAAAGAAAATAAATTTAATGGAAGTAATTAATTTTAGAAGTTGACAGTTTCAATCCAATTTGACATTGACGTCAATTCTGAGTTTGAATTATGGCATTTTAAGCCAAATGGTATATTTTTATCTATGAAACCTCAAACAAAAAATTAAATAAAAGTTCCATACAATGCTGTCCGGTAAAACTTTTTGAAAATGAAAATGTAATAATTAAACAATCGGAAACTTTTATATATAAACATTTAACTCCTACGACACATTCACTTCATTTGAACGTATTCTTATAATATATAAAATATATATTTTTTCCTCGTCTTAGCGTAATCACTTTATCTCTAAAAGAGACCTCATTATTTATGTCTAAGCAATTTGTTGTTACTAATTATGAAAGGAAACTCGTTAGATATAAACTTATTTATGGCAAATGAAAGCATAATAGTCAGTATAATAAAACAAATACATGTACAAGCATACTGTTTAAATTATTTTTAATTCGTAGTTTTATGGTAAAAATTTAATTAATTTAATATTTCTATGAGAAAATATTAAAATTATTAGTCGTTATAACTGTGATACAAGCAAAAGGTTGACAAAGGGAAATAGCAAAGTAGGTATTGCGACAAACCTTCATGGTGCTATAACAAAAATAATCCATCCACAATAAATGTCACTAGCGATTATTGTCGCCATATTTGACATTTTTAATGCGAGAATTATAAAACCGGTTTAGTCAAGAGTTAAAAATATACATCATAAAATATTTTAATAACCGGTTCTTGTTTGCTATCAACTTTAATATTTCCTTAATGTAATCTGTCTCAATTACAATGCCAGTTCCGTAAGTTCCAATACTATGACAATATGACCGTTTAAATATAAATTATTATCGTAATGATGAATTAATTTGCATTTTATTATAACCAGCATTCCACGAGTTTTGATTTGACATCTGATGCAACCTCGACCTGTGTTCGTTTGCCAAATTGTTACAAAGCGTGATAAATATTTATTTTATTTAACCACAATGCAACCGTATACGAATTATAATAAATACCAAATATTTATATGAATTACCTACAGATATAGTATACGACGTTCGGGATCTTAAATAACCTGTACTTTAAGACTCTTTTTATCCTTTATTTTGTATGTATACAGTATTTTTCAGTAATTATTTGAAGCTAGTGGGTACGGGACGCGTTGACCTTGAACTACAACTTTCTCTGACGCAATCAGCCTTGATGAAAAATTAACCAACACTATGTTGTCCGAAACCTTCACCTTAAAATTATATTTATGTCCAACGGGACCTTGAAAAAGTTTTGTTTTGAATGTATTTGTAATGGTAATAAATCGATTTATTATTCATTGGGATGACGTCATTCTGTTAGAGAATTTAAAAGTTAACTCCGAGAATGCTATAAACGTTTTATTCATAAATTCCTAAGAATTAGACGCGGTCGATAGCTATTGTTCATTTAAAAGCTGTTTATCGAAGTAAACAGATCGTATCTGATACAACAGTAATAAAATGTATTTAGCCTTTTAAACGTAATCGAATCGCACAAACAAGGTCGACACGAGGTCAAAGGATATATTGTCCTTATATAAAATTTGTATGAATGCAAACATATGTGTGTTATATATCAGATAAGTACGTTTAACTTTAATATTATTAACACACGCTCGTCATTATGATAGTAAAGAGGTTTCGTTATAGACTAATTTGTTATCAACATGTTATTGTATGGATAATAACTTATACAAGTTAAAAATATATATTAAAGTCTGCAATTGTTAGCACTCGCGCTCCGTTATAATGTGACCTAAATGTCAATGCTTTTACTCTTACTGAGATAATTTATTTTTTATACACACAGATCTTATTTAAGTGTTTAATGTATAAATGTTTAAATTCTTTATTGAATATGCTGTATAAGTTTTTGAGATTATTTATCTTCTTCGTGATTTGAAAGGAACTTCATATAGTTTTTTAATGTTTTATATTTTAAGAGTGAAAAGTGGAGCAATTTCTTAGTATTCGGTATCCACCGACCGATTCTCCATTTTTCCTCGAAGAGATTATCTCAAAGCAAAAAATATTTTTCTCCAAACTTCGGTTATTTAGATCCAACAGTAAAAATAAAACCATCGAGTAAATAAAAGTCGATCGTTATTTTTCTGTTAGCATTATTTTCTTCGTTGTGGTTCCCCTACATGAGACAACGCTTTAACGAACGCTTTTTGATTTAAGCCACAGAATTAATTAGCTTTAACATAGACAAATATTTTACATAATGTTTAAATATTTATAACTCTTATGCTGTACTCT
>DVQP01001104.1:0-17154 GCA_018231745.1 Danaus eresimus | reverse complement strand
ATTAATTTAAAAGTACATGGTTACATAAAGACAATGTGCGGCGCAAGTTTTTCGTGATGTAAACATATTAATTTCTTCTGTTATATACTTTAAGTCCTGTTGCTAAAGTCTATGATTGTCTGCGGGGTTTGTAATAAACTAACAGAATATTTCATTGAACGTACAACGGTTAGGAACAGATGCCCCCAACGGGTTGTGTTTTAGGCAATCGTTTCGAAATTATCTGATAATATTTTGTTAATAACTCTGTGTTATTTAAGAGCGCGATTTATCTTTTCTTTATCTAATTAACACGTATTCCGTTGTTAATTAATCTGAAACATGGCCGTCATTCATGTTTTTATTAGTCAATTTGTTAAAAGTTAATAAATATTAATCACTTAGATAACTTGTAGCTTAATTTTGTAGAACTTTGTAATTTTGTGAAAATGTTCAGATATTCTTTTGGAGCGGCTATTTCACTTGATGTTTGAACTCAAACATTTCAGTTGCGGGTTATTTTTCTTTAGAAGTGAAGTGGTCCCGACGCTGTTTATGTATTTGGCTACCGTATACCGTAAGCAGCACTACTGCTTGTGAGAATGTACATTGCAGTTAGGACGAGGTCCAAGATCGTGTATACTTAGAACACAAGAACAATTCGCATAATGAAATTTAAAAGAAAAAAACATTTTCTACATATTACTAGTAATCCATCCTTGTTCGGTATTATGTATGGAATGTTTAAAAAAAATCTTTGCTTTAATTAATTGATATTCAGAGCTTCTCTCCAACCAAAATATATATGACATAAAATTTTAGTTTTGTTGTTTAATATAAATAAAAAAAAAAACTTTATTATATTCGCTGTCTTCTATGATTTAAACCGAAAATAGAGTTACGCCACTCAAAACCATTTACCATTTAAGTAACTGAAGGCTCACATTAATTACTAGAAGGGTTTCCTTTCTAACATCTCATTGTACCGTCTCGTGTATACATGCCTTTACTTAGCTACTATTCAAGTAATGTACCTTTATATATAAATGAGGATTCTTTATAAAGAATCCACACTTAAGATATATACTGAGATACTGGCTTGCTTCGATCACGCTCTTATTGTTATTATGTTAAGGGTTAAAGTGCGATAAATGTTATGGAAACATTCGTACCGGTTTTAATCGAGACCAATTTAGGCGTTTCTGATATTTTTTATAGCACATATAAAGTATGTGATATATAATGAAAGCGGTAAAGGTTTTTAGATCAATGATTAACATAATAAGCGAATATTTTTTTTCTCGACGTTATTCGTTTCTTTTATGATTATAATTTATTATTAATTTTTTATATAATATAATGGTTATTATAAAATTATACTTTTAGGCATTTTGTGCTCTTTATAGATGAAAATCTTCGAGTCAATATAACTATTAGGTTTCTTGTGTAGTAACAAGATTTATATAAATGTTTTTGAAGTAGAATACTCTTGAATATAGACATAGTAAATTTAACAAACAACGTCTAATCCTCGACACACACGGAGCTGTCACGAAAGCACTTAAGAGAATCCAATCTTAACTGTAAGTACGAAACAAAAGTGATCACAGAATCTCATCTCGACATCTGATCATTCTGTAATATCGAACTCAGCAAATTTGGTTATTCGCATTCTAGAATGCAGCCTCCATAATAAGAGGGGGTGATGTAGGGACGTCTCAATCCGGGACAAATAGGATACAACAAAACTCCCACGCTGCAAATAATACTTTACTTATTGGAAACTTTGAAGTATCCCACTGAAAATAAACATTCCAAATGAAAAAAGTCTTATCTTTATATTCCTTTGTATGGGGATTTCTTTTTGTTTGAATCGAGTCCACTCACCCTCAGTAACAGCACCGGATTCGTGTTTATATATTTTAATTGTCACCTTTAGTATGTAAAGCTATCAATAATATACTCGTATGTTATTAACCCTCGATAGATGACATTCATCTTAATCAATTGCAGTTATCACGAACGTTTTGTATGCTGATGTTATTAATGTAATGAATAATTATTAATATTTGAGTCGCTATGCGTTCATATTGCGTTGACATTATTTTTCTAACCAATAATTAATTTATTTATTCCTTTTATAATAAATAATTATTAATATTATTCGCCAGTAAATATATTATAGTTTTTTTCCATATAAATTATTAACAAACACTTATTAAGCACACATCAACGTAACTATGAATCTCTTTATTTTTATTTCAATACAAGTTATCGAAATCTTTAAGATAACAAAACTTTATTTAATCCAATGCAAATTTTGCAACGCGACTCACAGCGCGACCTTTTCAACTTATTTATTTGATTTTGATAAGAAATGACTATATAAATTTGTTATATTATTGAGGAATAATATAATGTACGGATCGCAACAACTGAGAGCGGCTCCATAAAAAAAAATACGTGTTTGTTCACAGTACAATAAACATCGTGTTTTAAAACTATAACTGTCGCTTGAAAAACATGTATTCCGTATTTACGTACGGAATTTTTACGTGAAAATTTTTATAGTATTTTCACAGCATTGTCACATATGTATTTAATATTGGATTGATACAATTTGAAATATATCTATAGGATAATTGTCGTTCAGAGCTTTTAATCCGGAATTGTGGTATAAAACGTAATTTATAGATATCACAGCTATTGTTTCAACCGGGAACCCTCCAGTGGAACCGCAGGTGGCCCCGGGGGAAATCTATGAGGTTTTCTTACAAACACTTTTAATAAGAAGAAATGCTTCCCCGCTGGAGACAAAGGTCCAATAGCGTTGCTAGCCGTGTATTATATCATTATATGTATTATAAATATTTATGTTTCATTACAGTATAATAGTTGTTACTTGATGTCCTTATATTGGCTATTTCTATGAAGAACTTAATATATTTTATCTGTATGTGTGTATGTGTATCCAATATCGGACATTGGAAGAGCGTTCAGATTACATCCTTCATATGTTATAGAGCCTTTGTATCCTGTAAGTTATGTGTAACCAGAATACGGGATGTGCGTAGGATTTTTTTATTTATAAAACCGAAAAATGAATCTTTTATATATGGAGTAGGTGTAATTCTTAGATTTATTTCGTACTATATAGTAGTATGCTACTTATGTTATTTTCACGGTCTATAACTTTTAGCTATGTACATTCACAAATGAGATATACGTTCAAAAATCTGTTACCTACTATAGATATAGATGATTCTAATAAGATATTTTGTACGCAGTCGCTATGACGACGCTCTTTCTGAATATAATAGTTCCCTATTATTTCTAGAGCCATCGAAACACTATCGACCAAATATCTATGCTGTTTACTAACAAATAGCTTGAATATTGCGCATGCGCGGACTGTATATGTGTGTATGTGTGTAGATACATTTGTATATGTGTTTGTGATTATAAATATGGCGTCGGGACGTCCATCGACGGCGGGGTTATGCAACAACTTATTTGGAAACACTATTTATATAAAAAATAGCAATTAATTCTATTTCAAAGCTGAAACGTACACGCTCTCTCACGTTCCGTATGATCTTATTGGATTAACTGATTTATAAGACTCGAAGGAGATTTAAATATATAATCATTTAGACAAAATATCGAGGTATTTTTATTGTATGTTCATGTTTTTATTGAATATTTAATACTTAAGGTCTATAGTTAGCCTACGCGTTGTTTGAACGTAGACTTATATTCCATTTCAATTCGGTTATTTATTCCCGATTATCACATTTCGTTCGGTAACCTGAAAATTCAAATGATTATTCAAATTTATTCAAGTCTCGGTGGAAAATAGAGGCTTTGATTTTGCGCTTGAAATGATAATGTAATTTAAGGTTAGATATGAGTTTTCACTTTCACTGCAAAGGTGAAAAATGTATAAGAAATTTGTTTTAATAGTTTCCATTAAGACCATCCACTGATTAGAGCCTAACGCCATCTATCCGAAATCCTTGGAGGCTCTTCAGAAGATGACCGAATGCTTCGGGACGTTGGTCATTCTTAATAGTTTATTATAAATAATATATATTTTTAATAATACAATGTGAAAATATTTCTGTGTTAAGAAATTTATTTATTTTTCTAACATAGGTCTATATATATATTTAAATGCGTATATTTAAATGAAATTCTGAAGGAAAAAAATTACTACACGAAACGAAAATGTTATGCGTTCAACAAATAGAATTTTAGTTAGTGACTTCATAACAACTTCTTTTTAATGAGATGCATTCTCGAATAATACATAAGTACGTATAGGGGACAGAAAAAAATTAACGATAATTATGCATACATATAAATGTTTTGTAGAAAAATATTTAATTCATTTATATTATTTTGTCAGAGATATAATAATATAAACGTCCCGAAGCATTCGCTTGAAGCCAGTTCCTTGTCGGAGCCTCTTTTAACGACGTTCATCCTGTTTTCCATTCGTCTCTTTTCAGTATATACCATCGATGACTGTTAGAATGAGATAGCTTATAGGTAATTATAGAGTGACGTGACTTCAAAAGTTTTTTTTTTTTTTATTGGAAAGCATATATAAGTATTTCTTATAACAATTTATTTGGAATCTTATTGGACACGTCAATCCGATATCCTGTATTAAATACCTTTTTTCTTGTTTCCATCATAAATTGTGTGCGAAACGATGGCTTCCTTTGTATGACATTGTTCAGTCGAAGGATTTAATTATACCTTTTCGGAGATTTCCTTAATAACGAAATTAAAAAAAATCGGTGTAACAATTAAATATTCCTTGTACATCGAATGTTATTATTTATGTGTTAATTTACTGGAATCAGTTAAATTTTGGTTTCATTGAAATTATGATGAGGTTTTGTGCAAAGAATAAAACGAAGTTCAAAACGCTTAATGTTATATCTGATGGCGCCAAAATATCGAGTTTTTTTAACCGTCAGTTAGCTGGATTGTTAACCTTGAGCCAGCCGCGTGTCACCTCATGCTAGGAATCATCAAAAATGTTTATTTTTTGACCTTCAAATTTCAAGCAGCCGCCGAAGCAATTACCGTCACCTGCTACGGCGACAATTGTTATATCCGTCCCTCTCTCATCAATACAAACAGACGGGGATAGAAAACAAACTGAGCACCCCTCGACATACAAATGTCAATGAACTAATCTGGCCACAGTACAAAATACTTGGCAGCGGATATTATATGAATTTTATAAAACAACCGGTCACGAATGAATGGAATTCATCACATGTAGATAGAATGATATAAATTGAAGGATATTATGATATGGAAAGGCTTCTATTGTATACACCTACGATACGATACGATACGTGCTATACTCAAGACAAACATGCTTACAATTGAAATGCGCTAGATAAATTATACAGCACTTCGTATACAATTCTTATCTATGAATCGAATTCGTTTCTTATATTACATATATATGTTTTAAATTTATATACATTTAATACATTTAAATAGAGCATTTTTTTTATTTAAAAATTATATGTTTTATTTTAAAATATATTTGTATCTGATTATAGTTTTTATACTATTTTAATTGTGCCTCCAAATTAAAATATTCAAATTAGTCGAACCTGACTATACAAAGTAAGTCTTTGATAAAGTTCTATTTTAAGTCACGGTCGGCGCGCAAAAGATCGTACGTGTATTTTTCAAATTGTTCAACAAAATATACTACATATTTTCAGTACTGTCATTTCACAATGAGTACTTTTTTCTTTCCAAATAAATTTACTTATTATTACATTAACTTAATGTAGGGTTAAGTATTTTATGTTTTTTAAGAAACAATGAGTTTCATTTTCACTAGCAAAGATTAAAAAACATGAAGACTTTCAACATACATTAAAATCTTTCTTGTTAAATGCATAAAACTGAAATATGTGGCTATCTATCACAAGAAGTTCTTCTATAGCTACATATATATAGGGGTACATATTTATAACTATGGAGTTATACATTTTAACGAAAAGAGGATAACAGGCATTTTTTGAAGTAACCACAATATTTTTTAACATGTAATATATTACTCAGAATATTTTAAAGGTAGACAATGTTATTATGCACAAAACTGTAGACAGAAAAGTTCCGTTACAACATTATACAAAAGTCCGTACCGTTGCGTTACGCCAACTCCAACTAGATGTCGCTACTATTCGCTATCTAGAGACGATTCTCGTTCGCTTGGTGAGGTCCGTAGTAGTGTGCGTGAAGAATCGTCGCTTTACTCCCACACAAACAACCCATAAACTCGTCCTGTCGCTACAAGGAACACGCACACACTGAATATAATCTCAACACGCACACATTGAAAATCATCTTGTGTCTACGTATACGGAGTAAATAATACAGTATCGTTTAAGTGTGCGTCGACTTAGTTCAACGTTTATTTCGAGTGAATATAGATGGCGTTACTTGATGTTTTTTTTTACTACTTTTTAAGAATTGTAGACGAATTGAAGAATCTAACTATTTGCTTGTTGGGTTCATAGTGAAGTAAGGATGCTTTATTTTTTCTATAAATAAGCTTTTTTTTAAAATATTGATAATTCACAAATAGTTTCATCAATAAAATTTATATTAATCACGTTTAATAATAATAAAAATGTAAATTTTTTTTTTTGAGGAAATGAATTATTTTAATATATTACTTATTTAATATTTACATAAACATATAAATGTATTTAATAAAAATTTAAAACATCGTTTTAGGAATGCTATCATTAGCGGATTTTTTTGTCAAATCAAGCTTAATAAGACATCATTGATATCATTAAAGATATATTTTATAAATAATTAAATCATAGGCATTTTGAAAATGACCTCCAAGGTCTTTTTTTATTCATTTCAACTTTTAATGGCTCTATCTATGAGTTTCATATATACGTCATATTTTATTTTTATGTTAACCCAAACTTTTAAATGTATATTTTAATAAGAGTAAGTTATAAAAAAATTACTTACATTTACTGCCATAAAATTATTTAGAAAAATAAAAATTAAAATAAGTTGTATAAAAAACCTTTTCGCTTTAATTTAGTATGAATAAGTAAAATCAAAGGTAGTGACAGAAAAAAAAATACAGGTGAGCGGCAGCCATTTTGTGAAATCGATTGGTGAAAAAATCAATTGTTTGACGGCAATGGATCCCTATTGGCCCAGTTTTTATATGGGGTGACAGGATGGGAGCCGCTTTCCCTATTTTTTGTGGCTTGGACCCTTTTAAATATAAATTCTTTGAGTTTGAACTTGCAGAATTCAGATGTGTCCCCAGCTCGTTCTGTTAGTTTATATCTGTGATTGAAACTGATACAATTTTAAGTTAAAACTATTGTAACTCGTACCTACGGCTAAAACCCGGTAAGATTTTAACAAATCAATTATAAAAAAAAGGTTTTGATCGTTGTCTAAAATGTTATTCTCAAATATAATTTTTAACGAAATAACATTATGTATGTAATTAATTTTAAAATTATACATATAAGTATTTTGTTTATTTAAAAACATGTGTTTTTATCACTTAAATTTTAAAAAATATATATCTTACGGACATTTCAAAGCAGATGACTCAAAGTTCGATATACGCTAGCTATGACCTTAAGTGAGGTATCGGTAATGGATTTAAAGTGTACATTCTTAGTTTAAAAGCTTCCAAATATGTTTCATATAAAAATACTAAACAATTTTGCTTAGAAAAATATATATATATATATATAATAGAAAGATATACCTAAGAAGTTTTTGTATTTAAATATTGAATGAAATTAAAATTATGTTAATGTTCTTGTTTCGTTTTAATTTATGACTGAGTCGAGTCTTACAATTATTTGATACCATTGTGTTTACGCTTATTCATTGTTGTGTAATTAGTCTAGCTCTTTACTCTTCAAGCTACGGAACGTTCAAAATTAAGTTCAGTCAACAATAAAGCTTTATGTTTGTTTGTAATCTATAACAAGATTCATTTTTAAATTCAATTCCATCAATTCATTAATACTTTTTTATTATAATTGCTAATACAAAACAAAATCGATTATTTTATATTACAAGTTATTTTAAAGCTTGAATTGATTAAAAAATAAATATATATATTAAAAATTAAATAATCTAAATGAATAAAAAAAAATCTGTATAAGCTTCGACTTCGTTTGGTATTTTCTAAGACAGATGCTATCCGATATAGCTGTTGTTAAGAGAATCCCTCTGAGAGGAGTTAATGTTCATGAAGTATGTTCGTCATCTATAGCTATGTAGCCGGAGGTCAAAGTTAGTGCCTTGCATTACCAGCTATCATACCTAGTGCACTTAAGTAACAATGGTTTATACCTCTCAAGATCTTAATGCATTACTATTTTTATATATACATTATAAAGACGCTATAAATTAATAAAACATATACTTTCTATTAAAAACGTATATATATATTTCGAGCAATTTTATTATGTACGACAAATATAAAATTTTATATTTATGATATAAAAATTAAGTAGCTTTGAATAATTTTAACTTAATTTATCTTAACGGGTGATGTCAGAGTAACATTCAGTTGATTAAAGTTAATACAATTCTGAAGTTAACAGGAAATATTAGCCTCCCTCCGTTTATATTAAATATTGTTTTAATCTCTTCAATTTGCATAAATATATGATAAAGTGTGCCTATAGCTGTTCACAGTAACTGCGTGTTGTTTGAAGGTGCTAATTATATTATTATACGAAAAACATAAAAGAATATTTAGTTTTCTATTGTTAATTTTACTTATAATTTAATATACTTACCTAGATAGAAGAAATAAGTTGATCAATCAAAATGTAGCGTAACAAATCGTAAATTAAATTAATAAACCAACATCCGTGAATGATCGGAACCTATTTTGTGAGACCGTGGAAATGTAGGCTTTTAAGGAGTGTATGGTAATGAATTCGAGCCAAAGCATTGTAATGCCGACGGATCTAGAGGCACATACCTCGGCTTATTGGTTAGAAAACTTTGGATTCTGAGTGCCTACTTTGCATACATTTGGAAGGTTTTATACCAAAAAAAAACTTTTGTTCTAAATTCAAAATAAAATAATCTATTATATAGAATTAAATGTTAAATAATGTTATCAAGTTTCTCAATTCGGTTACAAAACCGGCGTTTCAATTTTGATAAAATATAACATAAAGGAAACAATAATACACGTGTAAGATATGGCAGGAAATTTCACGTGTCACATAAAGGGGGTTCCTTACTGTGTTCTGGTTAGATAATTTTCATTTCAACGTGTTTTACTGGATCTTCCCATGAATGGCATGGGACATAAAAGTGCCTGCTGTATAAGGGAGATTTAGTTATGCAAAGAAGGTAACTTTTTACACAAACATCCGAGCCGTCAAATAAAAATAATTGTACGAGAAAATGCACAAAAAATATAAAGATTTTAAATAAACCTGCGGACACGTTTCTGAGTTTATGACACCACTTACATTGGTATAGAAAATTACTTAACTTGTTGTTCTTGCTGAGAAAAAATGTCGTTATAGTTACGGGAAACTTCAAGTGGACATAAATAAGGGCCGAAATATTTGGTGGTCCCATCTCGACAGGCGGTACGTTCTCAATTTTACATAACGCATACCACAACGAAAAATAAGCCTTATTTTAGTTTGGTCAAGTTCGATATTCCTTTAACGTTGAATTATATAACGTTCGCCTTCACCAATAAAAGATAATAAACCCTCAGTCCTTCATAACAAGATCTAATTTGCGTAAACAAAGTTAGCTGAAGGGAGATACTCGAACGAAATTTCTTCGCCAAACTGTACCGTCACGGCATCACTTTTTGGTACAACTTGTATTAATAAATTCCTACTGAAACATTTTGTTTTGAACTTGTAATGAAGATTCTAAACAGGTTGTAACTGACACGTGTTTATAAAAATGTACTTATATAATAGTAATATTTTTAATATATTTCCCGACTCTTTATGTTTTTCTTAAATAGTAATTTGTATTTTCTATGTTAATTATTAAAACGTGTCTGCATGTATTCTTTTTCTTTACCTGTACTGTTTGTGCACTACCAGTGCCTTGCCCACGTTTTCATTTTATGCTTTTATTTCGCTTTTGCGTTTCAATTTCAGTCTCAAACAGCGGCAACCCCTATACAATTCAAGAAAATAACTCAACCATTTGGGAATCGGCATCCACCTATGAGCCTTCATGCAGCTTAAAAGATTTTCCCTCGTCGATTCTATTTCCACCTACATTTCCCGAGGATCACGTAAGCGTAGGAACGACACGATGGTTTTCCTTCGAGCTCCATTTGACGGCCCCTGAGACTTATTATACTGTGTACACGAGATACAAAGAATATTCGTTCAAACATAATCAGGGATTCGAGCCGCGTCCAAACGAGTTTCTTGTTTTTCTCCAACCTTATATACGAGCACGCCGTACTGACGGGACGCAAATGTTTAACATCATATTGAAATGAGCCGATTTATCCCGTCTCAGTATGGGCCTGTATAAAAATACGTGATTGGATCGTATTTATAGCGGGCAATGTAAAACATTTTAGATATATTCACTACGCAGATTACTTTGCGTAAATAATTATGTGTGTGCTCGGTGTATAAAGTTTAAATGTTGCTCGGTTGAGAGGATGAGATAATGTCTATCTTTGTTTACTCGAAGTTACAGTAAACAATGTAAACAGTCAGGTTAGATCCTCAATAATATAAAACATGCTCGTATCTAACCCCCACGTATATTTGTAACCTCCCTCGGCCAGGTGGGCGCTACTCTTACGATATACGAACTATTTTTAGGATAAACAAGCCAAATTGTATTCTTTTTGTACAATATCATACCAATAACCTAACAAAGGGTAGGGCCAGACATAAAGAAAATAACTTTCGACGTTGATATTGTATTTCATATCTACGTTACAGAAGTAAACATAACTCTACAAAAGCTGATATACCTATATACAGCAAAAGACTTCACTATCTGACCTTTCTCAGGCAAGTAATTTATTTAGACGTTAATGTTTTGAAAGCAAAAGTAACATAAGCAGACTATTTATAAGAAATTAATATGTGTGTCACGTATTTAATCCATTTGCAGAGTTGCTATTTGCAAACTGATCGGTATTCATGGAAACGAGATTCCATATCTTAGGAGATTTTAAGAACAAATTGCTGATGCGATATAAGGTCACGTACGCGACCAATGGACTCTACCAAACGTTGCCTTAAATGTTGAGAGGAAAAATAAGGCAAAAAAATTCTGAATGTTATTTAACCTCCGAATTCATTTTGTATAATCCCAGTGCTTTAAATGGCGTCGTATAAAGAACTTTCACGTTTTAAGTTTAAATAAATATTATTTCAAGCCAACATAAAGTAAGTTATAATAACGATGTAGGTTAACTTTCCTATATATTTTTTTTGTTTTTTCTTAAGACGCCGCGTGATCGGATTGTTTTTTGTTATCGATTCAGACCACACACTTCGTTTCATATTAATGTCTTTATAACTATAAAAATAACAACACACTAAGATTTCTAAATTTTTTGGACAAAAATATACCTAAATTTTTTTAATAGAGCAATTAGTATCGTGATAATATTTTAAGTAAATTAACTATTTTAGCCACTGAATGTTGTAATAAATAATAAGAGGAATGCATTACTTACAAAAATAAAATAATATATAATATAAAACTTAATTCTTATACAGATATGTCTAACCTATTTTAATTCTAACCAATATATAAATAGTACGAATCGACACGCGATGGGACAATCTTGACATACATTTGTGCAGAATATATAGTCAGGTGTGTTGAACCCGCATTTTCCTATTGACGTGTAAATAAAACCATGGTCTCGTGGACCTACGGTTATTTATATCTGATTACGTTCATTTATTACGATTCGTGGTGCTCTAATTTCAAACGAAATTGCCCCCTTCAATTAATTACGTGAATAACTGTCCTCGTATAATTACGGATGCGATGACGCTTTCAGTTCGATTACACGTTAACTATTATTCAATGAGGTAATAATATTAACTTTACTCATTATGTATATATATGTAAAATAATACGATTTTATAATCGAGACGAGTGTAGTGTTTATGTTTTTACATATGTTATGTTAGATAGATTTTGTTAAAGTGTTTATAAACATCTGAATATCGGTAACCATTGTAGACTAAGCTTAAAGGTACATAGATTCAAAGGTGAGAGTGGTTTTTATAGCTCTTATGTAGCCATATCAAGGAAGTTTGGCAGCTGACAAATATCCTATCGATTCACGTCCGGTCCTCTATGTAATGGGGATACTTTATCCATTCGCTCCGTTAAACTAATTAAAACTTGGCTCATTTGACTTTAAACTGTTTCTGAACAAATATTCCTTGTTAGATAACTCCGACCCGCCTTTATTTACCTTATCAAAACTTGAATGTCTAATAAAAATATAGACATGTCTAATGTACGCTTGTATGTCGTTGTACCCACATTACCTGAAAACGTTGATTACGCCTTATCGATTTTATTTACCTAATAAACAAGTTCTTTAGTACAAAGTATTTTGGGTGTTTTGTAGGTATGTAACGTTGAGCGCCTACCACGCATACTAAACCCGTTTTTGCATTATACAAAATGATCTGAGACCAATATCAGTTAGTTGAGAATTGAATTGGATCACATTACCATATTAGAAGCATCACGCGATCTTTCTCCGATAAGTTTTGTTTTACAAAACGATCTTGAATCTCATTATGCTAAATGTGATTTCGTTTTGGGTTAATATGTATTTATTTACTGTTATATACAGTCAATACTTATATTATATATAAGTTGGTATTGAGGCTATACACTTTTAAAATTCAAACGCATCATAAAGTAATTTAAGATGCCCAACCGTCGATCGGCATACCAAAATTAATTTAAAAATTTTATTTAATTGTTTTTTTTTTTATTATTTCTGAATTAAAGACTGACTAAATGTAAATTTTTCATACTTTTCATAATAAACATGTCATGAATGGTTAAGGATTTAAGCTTTAAGTTGTATGAGTCACTATATGTAGGTATGATAAGATATCTTGAGATGTATCTTCGGATTGTCTCCGTATATAGTTATGTTATTCCAAGTTCATTATTGGTACGATGTTTTCCGTTTTTACGCGTCGTGGTTACAAATCGTTGTGCGGGATCCCGATGAGTATTTTTCGCAGGTCACGTCTTACATCGAGCTATCTGCGTTAGGAATATAATAAGTGACGAATGTTAATAAATTATCTTGAACGGACATGGAACGAAAAGTCACTCGTTATCCTTATTATTCAAGTCTGTAGTATTATAACTCTATTATATAACTCTATCTATATAGTATAATTTAATTAATAAAAATTATGTGTATATCACCTATCTTTCTCATATTTTTTTATAAGAATATGTATTTACATAACACATTTCCATAGCATAATTGCTTAATTCATCTATTTTTTATTCAATACAGTTCTATGCTAATATCATCATATGTCACATCCAGTTAAGAATATGTTATCAGGAGATCATTTACTGAACGTCCTCTCAAGTCAATATCAATAAATGAGATGTTGGGAAATTGGATGTGTTTCGGCTCATCGAGGCTCGTACCGACACCGTACGTAATAAGATAGTAATGAGCTGATCTTGCCAGTCATAAAAATATGGTTAGCTCCCGGTCTATGACTAAATATTTAACAACCTTTCTACAATAAAACCTTGGAGAAACCGAAACTCACAGACAATGTTAATTTAAAAATATCTTCCCATAAATACTATAAACAAGTCAATAATTGGGTATACTTAAATTAAGTCCGTCTTACGCAAATGGAACAAGTTTTAACATACCGTTTCATGCGTTGGAAGTCTCCGTTAAACCTGTAACAAAGACGACGTTATGAAAATATCGTATATTTTAATAATACTTGCATTCGTAAAATTGTTATGAGCGAGTTGCATCAGCCTATGAGAATTGATTTGACATTGACATGATGCGCATGCGTATTGCCCTAATTGGATGCAGAGGCTCGATGCGGAAAGAGATGGGAGCAAAGTAACGTGTGAGTGGGAAAAGGATAGAAGTATTGCAGGCGACCGGAGACAGGTCAGCAACATGGCCGACGGCGAATGCAACTAGGTATATGTTATGAACGGAATTTTCGGTTATTTTAGGTGCCGTACAGTTTCAACTAAAAGAATCTATCCGGCACATCGTTTGATTATGACGCTGAATTCATAATTCTAAAATAAAAAGACTTAAAATTATCAACTTTGATAGCTAGCACTAATTGTTACAATAATGAAATTCAACTCGAAGGGATGCGGCCATAAAATCTAATGCTTTAAAATTTAATATTAAAATGGTTCAAGAAAATTTTTGTACTAGGATCGCATGAGTTTGAGTGAGCAAAGAAAATAAAAGTCTAAATGGATTAAACTCTAGAACAAGGGTCAAATAAGTTGGAGTGCGGCGGGGTCTGGTAATTATCTCTTTCTATTTTCCCTTCTAAATTAATGTGGGTTCTCTTTAAAGGTATTGTGCAAACTAGCGATACGGTCACTAATTGAAATAGTATTTTATTAATACACAAATATCTATGATATAATTTAGGGATTTGTTAGGTAGGGTTGTAATTCAAATTAGAGGAGATATTTAATTTATAATAACAAACAAATATACATAATAATTGCAATTTTTTATTATGTAGTTTGTTTTATTTACTAAGTTCTGAAATTGATAATAATATTTGTTTGAAATAATGAAATCGCCTCATAAGATTGGTCTTAAAACGTCTCATGTCTGCTTCCGTTTGAGTTGTAGGTACTTTTGTTGGCGCAGACAGAACAATAGACCCTCTTAGGATGGGACCTTGAATTCTTCGGTTGAACGAGGTCACTCACTAAAAGGACAGAACGGTATTCAAATGATTTGTGGCTTTTGTTGGCTTTACGTAACTTTTTAACTTTTTTTAACATAATTTTTGCTTCAGCTATAGAATTTTTTAGTTCCAATGAAATACGTTAACTTTGAGAATACGTTGAGAAATCTAAATTAGTAGATAAGCGATAAGTCTAAAGGTTAAAATATCCATTATGATGCTCATTAGTTTACAAAGCTCAAAATATTATAATTTTTAAGAAGAGTTGTTAAATTTGCATAGAAATGGAAGAAGTTTGGTGCACTTTCTTTCTTATCTTTAAAGATACAATGTGATTTATATTCAAATAAATCGAAAGAATATTTTAAAATATGCGAGAGCTTTAGCAAATATATCTTGTATCGGCGAAGGGTTCCGTAAATATACACAAGTATATTGGAGGCTTATAGTTTTTGTCACGAATAGATAAGTTCGTATAGATATTTACTCTGCTTTGCAATTCAACAACAAACTGCTTACTGTCAGGCGGCTGTATATTGAATATGAACAAATTTTATTATAATACGATAAGTTAATATTGAACATTACCTTATTATACAATGTGTATGTTTTACCATTGAACTTCTATAATAAAGTTAAAACGGGTCTAATTTACCAAAAATGTATTCATATTAATGACTAATGAAATAAAATAGACACGAGCTAATTGTACCAGAATATTAATTAACAAAATTACTCCAAGTTAAAGTTTAATTCAAATTTAAGATTTCTATATTCGTTTATGCCTTCTTTGTTTTTCTGTCTAAACTATGTCTGATACAATAAGGTATAAAGAGATAATTATGCACAATTAAGTAAATTTATGATTGTGAGACGCATAATAATATTTTTCATCTAACAAAGAAATCGATTCCATTAGCAATGGAATCTCGTATTAAGTCAAACGTTCTACACAAAGGATTTTCCCTTACATATACTAATAAGGAAACGTTACGTACCAATAACAATTTGTTTTTATATTGAAACTTGAGATAAACAATCTCGAATGGAATAGATGATAACGCAAACATGTTAATGAAATCTTTGTTTCAGGATCCACTCGCCGAGATTCCGATCAATTGAAGATTTGCAAGTTTTTCTAATTTACATACAAATATTGGCGCGTGACTTGTTTCGTGCTGACGGGATAATCTGAAGAAGAGCTATGTTCTTATGTTATTGGAACAATAAACGTGAAAGAGTGTTTGATAATTCAATGAAGAAACAAATGTTTAAGAAGATTTCTCATATACTCCTTTATAAACAAAGAGTAATCTTATTTGTTGGCAGACGGTTAACAATGGTGAATTTTATCTAAACAACTCTCGTATCTCATATATTTGCATTTACCTGCAGGCGAAGGAATGAACGCTGTTTATCTGGAGGGTGGCAATTAATGTGTAGCGAAGTACACTCACAACTTTTCTCATAGCTCGTATGTTTTAGCTATTTTACTAGACGGTGATAAAACAAAAAGGCAGAATAATGTTCATCTTACTTTTACAGTGAGGTCAAATTACAACGTGCGTGGAAATGACTTAGAGATAAGATTTATACCGTTCCAGGGATTGATGTATTTAACAAGAATTTTTAATATAAATATTCTTCCTATAGGTGTTTTTACGTATGTTTTACAAACTTTCACTTTTAACAGAGGCTACGTTCTAAGGTTGTTACTATAAAAACACAATTCTTTTGAATCGTTCTGATCAGGTAAAGGTTCGAAAAAATTGGGTATTTTTTTTATTTTATTTTGTATACTTAAAAATCGTAACGTACGCTCTAAGATAAAAATAAAGTGTAAAAAATTAAGTGAAATCAACAATTCATATCTGTTGATCGTAAATTTGGGGAAAAGGAGAGATAATTTTTATTTTTAATCTAAGTATTATTTATTTTATTTAATAGATAGTTTTTAATAATATTAAATTATACACCTGCAATAAATTTCTTGATTTTATATTTTTTATATATACCTATAGATCATTTGTTATGACTAACGATCTCTTATAAATTAGCGATGATAATTTATATATTTTCTTTTATAATTTAGTTAACAGCTGAGTAAATGAGGCTATGTTGTTGTTTGTGTGTTATTTACAAATCCTTTCCAGGCTGAATTTCATTCGATATATATTCAAGGAAA
>DVQP01001103.1:0-17162 GCA_018231745.1 Danaus eresimus | reverse complement strand
TCATACTTTCAAGTATCACAAGTCTTTCTAAAATGTGTATAGCTCATTCGATCGAACTAACTAATTGTTAGACGTTTATTAAATTGAAGCAGTATTTTACATAATTCGCAGTTTGCATCAAGAAATCGCTAGAGGAGCTATGTCAGTTGGATTGTGATGCGTATTATTATTACATACTATTGAATACAAATAATATAGCAGGACCAAATAATACTGATTTCAAATATTCTTGTATGAAGATACTCGCAATGTGTATTAAGCGCTGCAGGTGAACGACCTTTTAACGATGATTTTCAGATTTTGGTAAAGCGATTGGAACTCGATATTCGGGAGGCTAGTGGATTTAAACCATACAATATAAAATCTAAATCTATAGTTAACTGTAGTCATTATGTGTGTTAATGACTGTCTTATTGTCCAACCTTAGATGGTCCTCCTGTGTTGGTCTTAATCTTCCTCTGTCTGCCTATTTTCAGAGCCAGTGCTCGTTCGTGATGTCCAGACTCAGGGTCGTGGATTGCAAGATGGCGGATCAGGTTACCCTTGTGGGCGAAGGTTCGCTTGCACTCGTGACACGTGTGCGTTTTCTCCTTAGGCGGCTTCGGCTCGTAGTGGGGATTGTGGTACAGGTTCTGGTGGCGACGTAGCAGTTGCTTCTGCCTGTATCGTCGGTAATTTGATTAAACTGGCAACACTTGAGATGTCAACTGTGAGATTTATACAGGCAGTTCTCGACATACGTGGAAAACCTAACATCCCTCGTATATGAGAAAATAAATATCCTGATTTTATATTCGAGAGGTTAAACGATGGACAAAGCCTCTTACAATGACTAATATATGAATTTATGATTTAGCAATAGTTGAACAGTTGAACGTACCTAAACGAGTGGTCGCACTGTTCACAAGCGAAGGGTTTCTCGTCCGTGTGTTTCAACATGTGTGTTTTCAGATGACGTAGTGTCGTCGAGGCGTACGGGCACATTTCACATTTGAAACATTTCTCTCCTTCGTGTGTCTGTAAAACGATTACATTCAAAACGAGCTAGTACATTTAAATAAAAATTCTATATAGGGCGATAAATATTCTCATACTAGCCTTGTTATGAATCTTGCATGAATATCTGTCTGGGAACGATTTACCGCAACGCTTGCATTTAAGTGGTTTATCCGACGTGTGTAGTTTTTGGACGTGAATGCGCAGGTCTGTTTTCCTACCGCATCTGGCTGGACAGAGCTCGCAAGCAAACACAGGCTTCTCAGCCACTGTTCGATCAAAAACCAACATAATTAGATCCGCTTATATCAAATGTTAATTAAATCTATGGAAAAACATTAAAATCAATATCCCACCATTGTGTATGAGTTTGTGTGCTTTCAGCGAGTTAGATTGTGTGAAGCACATGTTGCAATGATCACATTTGTATGGCTTTTCTCCGGTGTGTGTACGCAAGTGTCTCTTCAATTTGAACGTATCTGGTGAAGCGTAGGTGCAGTGAGGGCACTGTGGACAAATTATACAATATTAATATACAACCTATACATAAATAAATCCTATATTTATACATATACATAATTTAAGTTAAGTCAACCTGATATGGTCTTTCTCCGGTGTGACAGCGGACGTGACGCTTCAATTTGGACAGTTCCACGGAGGCGTAGTCGCATTCGGAGCATTTATGAGGCTTTTCGTGTGTGTGACGATACCGCACGTGTCTGACGAGTTCACCTGCATCATAATAACCATTAATAAAACATACAACGTGCAGCAGCGAGCTAGTACAGAAATCATCCTCACCAGACGTTGTGAATGGACTCTTGCAATATTTACACACGTGAGGTTTAACACCGTTGTGCATATTCACATGGTTCTGGAGTGAAGCTATCGTTTTGAAGCCACGCTCACACACGCTGCACTTGTGAGGCCTTTCCTCCGAATGGGACTTCATGTGGCGAAGCAGCAAGTAACTGTTGATGATGCATCGCTTTAATAGTAATTTTAAGCGTAACGTTATAAGAATATTTATATCAAATATTACCGTCTGTGACTCGTGTAGGAACAGAAGCTGCACGTGAAGTAAGGACGAACATACTTATTCCTCTTTGTGGTTTTAGTCTGCAACATAAGAGCATTTGAGAAACATTCTACACAAAAGAGAAAGATATCACAGAGGATATCTGAAAGATGTCATATAACCTTTGGTGCATCTTCTCCGTCGTCAGAACCCTCCTCAGCCGCTTCTTCTTCATCCTCAAAGTTGTAAACATCAGCACCCTTCTCCTCCTAAATAAGTTTAGCAACTCCGTAATATATATATTCTGGCTAAAGTTTTTAGTTTTCTGTGTATGATGTTGATATCAATAGGAAATTTGTTCACTCATAAATTAAGAAAATATGTTTATTCAAATCATTTAGACTGCATTATAGTGTCGCGAGTAAAATAGGTAATAAAAAGAGGGTATAAAGGAATGCATTACTTAAGTTATACATCCGACCTCATTGAAGTCGATTGTAATTATAAAAAAAATAAATTAATGAATCAGGAGAAGATTATCCTTATGATTTAAGCAAGGAGTTTCTATTAGCATCTTCAAAACAAAAAAAATACAGAAACAAAGCAGTACCAAAAAAAAAAAACACTATAGAAAAAAATCCTTACTGCTGTCCAAAATGTAGCAAATGATATAAATTGTTGAGTGGGAACTCCTTTCTTCAATCATCATAAAAGATTACCTGATCCACCTTTATATTTAAGTTGACAACAGGCTTATTTTCCTCTTGCATTACTAACACATAGCTGACTTCACCATTCCCCGTGTCCGACGGCACGAGGGTAACTGTCTGGTAACTTTCACCATCGACAAGCATCTGCGCTTCCTCAGTAATCTTTCAACAGAACAAATGTATCGTTATATAGATGCTGTGAGAAGTGTAAAATATAATGTGATTTAATTTAACCTCTCCCTCATTGTCCTGTGTGACTTCGGTTGGCAGCGACACAATGTTCTGATTGTCACCGGCCGGTTGGTAGTAATATCTGCCTTCTTCATCAACAAAATATGTCACCCCTGTATCAGCTTCCTCTTCTACTTCACCAGTCACTTTAAAGTTATGACAATTCTTTCAAGTTAATGTTGCCAATGATGTAATTTATGACTGTTGTGTCCAGTAAATAGTATTATGATTAATAATGTATACAAAATTAAAACCTTACCAGCAATGGTGGTTGTTGTTTCATTTTCTTGATCAAAAGAGTTCAAATAGGTTTGTAAAATGGTCTCTTCCTTAGAAGTTTTCTTGTCTGGTGGCGGCATGGCTTTGTAAATATGAAAGAAATACTTTGTTACAAAAAAAATGTTGGGATTCTTACTAGAGTGTGTTAAGTAAGATATTGTTTAATAATTGATTTTAATGTTTCTTGTGTCAGTTTTTAAGGATTAAAATTTTTGCATTTCTTTCTTTTTATATTAACTTCATCAAGAATTCTCAAATTTATGATCCCCTGGTAATACAACTTTTGTTAATTAACATCAAAGTAACAACAACATCAACACTGTGACTTTTTATGAATATTATCAAAACAACATTGTTAATTTTTAAGAATTAATGCAGTAATTTTGTGACGTCTCGAAATCTTCACTGACCGACTGAATAATATTTTAACATATGAATATATGTACCTAACTCATATTAATTTTAGTTCTTGCTTCAAATGTTAAAAGAAATTTTTGTATAATATTTAGCGAAGTAAGCAGTTTTTCACGGATTTTTAATAAATAAAATTCACCGGCCACTACAACATAACTGCCTCGCCACGAAATTTACACAGCAATGTCCGCCATCTTATGAACCAAAATCACAATTTTTCCAAGTAAAGGCGAAACACTTTTTTTAATCACCACCTTTTCAGAGATATTTCCACAAACACCATAAATGATAATATATTACCGCCACTTGAAAAATGAAACTAATAGTAAAGATCACAGACGGCGCTGTCGTCAGTGCAAAATTGATTGGATTACCAAATTTCTTTTGTCTCCTTAAGTTTGTAATATAGTTTAGGGTCACAATTACATAGCTTTGTCACATGCAACACATCTGCGATTACCTCATTGATATTATTCACGAATATTCAATTAAATTGTACCTGAATTTTGCCAATGGAGCTTCAAGTTTTTCTCAACGAGGGCGTTCCAATCAATTCTATCAAGCGATTGTGACGCCGAAATGGCGGACAAGAGAACTACATGACAGTTATTCAGGTAACTGACATTGCCCATTACAAAAATACAAATGGAATTTTTAATATGCGTTTAAATAAAAGAAAAAAAGTGTAAAGTACATAGTTAGTATTTTCATATATAATAACATTTTCAGTATGTTAATTAAAAGAGACATTTTCAATAGTATTTTTTTATATTTTCTTAGCTACTTAACTTTTCTTAGCTAACAAATATATTTTTTGAAATTGACAATAAATGAACTACACACTTTAATTACCTATGTATTTTAATGACAATTTGTTATCTACATGTCTCAAATACTAGCAATTATTTTAAAATTTTACAAAGTCCTATTAATAGTAGTGTGGATAGTAATTTTTTTTTGTTTTATGTGACAAAAATTTTTTAAAAATCTAAAAAAAAAATTTTTAATAATTAAATGGTAATATTTTTGGATCATTTTTTTGGTTTTGTATAAAGTACTTTTATTATTTTATACAAAAAAAGTAATGTTTAATTATAGTACGAACTTGCAGTGTTAGTGGAAATAAGTTTTTAAACGAAGTTATCCAATTAATTTTAGATGTCAACATTGCTATTTAAAACTAATAGGCGCTTATTAAATATAGGACACAATGTGAACTAAAAATAAGGATTTTGTCGTTTCATAAATCGGAATCAAATTTTAAATGTTCAGTTATAGAGCAACAGACAAAAGAGATGCTCGGAAATATTTAATTTTCATATGATAACAACATATGTAATTATAAATGAATAAAAGCTTATAGTCTATATAATTTATAATAAAGGCATACACAAAGTTCTTAGTTACGTTACTTACTACGTCTCTCATAAACGTCTCTTAGTAATTCTCGTTTCTTGGAAGAAAAACACTAAATATTATGAAAATCATAATTAACTAATTACTAAGAACTAAGTACTTATATTAAAAAAGAGATTCATTTTTGTCGATGTGATAGTTGGATAATTTTCTTCATTCGTATCGAACTCTTTAGGTATTCAATTTTACCGCATTTTTATAGAAAATCTTCGATGGCGTATGTCAAAAGAGTTGTCATAATTTGATTAGATACAAAATAGTGATTAGCGGTGTCCTATATCGTTGCATATAAATAGGTTAAAAAAGGTTTTCTGTACAGCTCCTGCAATTCAAACAGAAAGCGAGCCCTCTTATGAAGTATACATAAAAGTTTACTTGTGCTAAAATAATTTAAAATTATTAAAACTTTTTCTCTATTTAAAAAAAAAACTGACCTCTGCCACGGTATTGTGTGATGTTCATATCATTTTAATTTCATGACAAGTGAAGGTCATAAATGTTTTAAATAAATATATATACTTATATAATTTTATTAAATAATTGGTGTGAATGTTTTTTTGCGTGTGTTTTTATTATTAGATTATCTTTGTTTACGGAAGAGGTTTTCTTGTGTATATGTCAATGACGATATGATCCATCGTCATACATATTAAATTCCAGGCATTGTATTATAGAAGATGATATGAGCTTAATTCATCGAGCTTATTGTATGGGATTTGCTTAAATCATTCAGCATTCGACCAACAATTCTTTGTCTGAAATCAAACAATTGTCGAACACGGAAAACAGTTTCGTGTATATTTCATTTAAATATCCTAATAGCTATGATATTATTTATATTAACATTTCTATAGTGCGGTTGAAAGGTAATTTGAGTGTGGGATCACATTTAACTTGTTCAAAAGAAATGCATTCAGAAGCTTGAACGGATTTTTCCAACTCACGTCCATTTTTACGAGTAATGAAGTTTTAGACATTTTATATTAAATATTATTTCCGTAAATGTAAATTCATTGAGGCTCTTTTCTTTTTCTATTTTATTTCCGTTAACGACTTGATTTCACAGCCTACCTTCGTGTTTTTCGTTAAGTTGTAATTTCTGTTGAGTTTTATAGGTTTGCTTGGCTGTATGCTAATAATGTGTTGTAATTACCTGCGGCTATGCGCGGACTTTTCTATGGTATTATTCCAGGAAAGGCCATGATGCTTATGGACTAAATGAATTACCTCAATGTAGTTTTAGGAGTGGTCTAGGATGGTGAGCACAAAATGTTTGCACATTATTATTATTTGTATGATCCTGGTTATTGTGCGATTGTAATACGTTGTATTGTAATTATAATGTTACTTTGAACGATAAAAAACATATATTGATATCATTTACTGAGTTATATTTGTAAAAAAAAATACGTTACACTTGATGTTAATCGTTTTTTTATTTATTCGATTGCTATTTTATTCACAATATTATTGGAATTATTGAAAGGATGGTAGTGAAATTTTTACTAACAAATTATGTTAAATCTAAATACTACGTACGATTTAAAATGACTTCATGATTCTTAGATATATTTAAGGACAATTTTGTGTAACTAATAAAGGCTTTTATGATTGCTACAGAGTAGTTTTTTTTTTGTAAATCAGGCTTTTATCTATTATATACTGGAGCTGATGTTGTGACACAAAACATACATGATACACATATTGTATTATTTTTTAATTTACTCATTATATCGTCACGTAGCTAGTTTATATTTGAAAAGTGACACTGACAATGTAACGAATTAATTAATAATTCTTCAAACAAATAAAATTTACGTTGGCATAATACTCAACGATTCCAGTGCGAATAAGACTTAGCATAAAAAAAACTGCTCACCAGGTTACAGACAGTTGTTATGTGAACTTATAATTTCACCCGTTAACTTAATCCGTGTCAAAGTGATGTACAGATAAATAATAATTATTGTCAAAATTTATAATATAATAAAAACAATGAAAATATATTTGTTGTTTTTTTTTTGCAATTTGAACAAAAGTAAAACAAAAAAAATTAAATGTCATATAACTTTAAGACAATCTGTATACAATTAATACTATTTGTATAATGTCTATGATCTGTGGAAAAAAATTTCTTTTGACATCTATAGATAACATCATTAATAATAAATAAAAATCGATATGGCTGTAACAATTTTTGTTTTATTGTCATATTACAATATGATAATTATGATAATAAAAACTTAACTATATATTTTTTACATAACACATCCGAAATCTTGCTTGCATAGAAACTTGGATTTACAGGCCTCTTTGATAGACGGGAAATTTGTTCTGAATCTATGTAGACTACACTGTAATATAATACTAGGAAAACAGGTTTGTACACGAATTTTCATTAAGCATTTTTCATATAAAATATAAGGACAACTAGTGAAAATACATTTAAACAAAGTGAAAAACATTTGTCAAGAAGGCGGCTACGATTGGTAGTTTTACAAGTCAGTGATGATATACCTTTCACCGGGGTCGCAGCATATTAAGAATAAGACACCCCAGCTCAGAAGATCCCGTTTTAGAGAAATTCGATGCAATTTTATCGAAAAAAATCTTATTCTCAACAACAACTAGTTTGACTCGTTAACGGTCATAATGTTATTGTCATTTCGTAGCCACAACAACTTTCTAGAATTTCTAAATTTAAATTAGAATTATTTTTATTATCTGTTCGTATTGTTGTAGTCAGAAAGAAGGCTATATATAAAATTACGATGAGCATTATCCACGACCCCGGTTTTCACTAGAGTATAATATAAAACCAAACATAACAATAACTTCATATATTATTGTCCACACAGCTTAAAACTACTGAAAAAAAAAAACTTATCACAGACAAACAAAATATATTAAAAATATCTTAAAGCTAGATTATAGACAACTAATTTAATTAAGAGAGTAACTTTTTGGGAATACTTTACATTTAAGTGTATACAGATTTTGTTTTAGTTTGGGAACATAAATATAAATATAATTAGCGAGGTAAAGTATTTACATGGGATTTTTTATATCAAGAATCAAGATATATTAAATTTAACGATTGAATAATTCAAATGTAGATAATACTTGGTGGTAAAGCTGAGTGTACATTAAAGTTCATACAACCGTCTGATTCTTTCTTCCATATGAGATTAATTTTAAGAACTCTTGAAACTAATAGGAAACGAGTATTTATTTTTAGTTATGCAATTTTTTCTAACTGGCAATCACATTCTTACAGAGTAAAAATCCAATTGGACAACATGTAGGTAGCTATACGAATAATAATTATCTGCTTTTATCAAATCTGATTTGTAACTAAATTGTCGTATTTTTCGTAAAAATGTTTAATGTCTGATGAAGTTATTTGTTAATTTTTTCTTATGTATACAACACTATATTAACAGACTCGTTCCTAGGTACATATACATTCCAATAACTTTGAATATAACCTATGTAATGAAATACGGTGGGCTGTTCCTAGCTAGCTACAAAATTCGAAACCATAGTACACGGTGCTTTGAATTCGACGTTATCTTTTATCTATAACACTAAATAAACTACAAAGGAAACATCAGATATGTTTTACCTATGAATACCTATATTGAAGCGTAATTAATCAACTGAGAGCTATTCAATGGTCTCTAAGTTTTTTAAACCACAACAATAAAGAGACTTAATAATTTTATTAACAAATATCAGGCAAAACATTATTTTCCCTTTTTCATAACGGCTTTAACGTAAAATGTTTAACTGAGACAACGTAAGAACTTAACATTATAACGTAATAAATAAAGGTACCTAAAGGTGCCGAATAACAATCGCAAAGCGTTTATGATAAGCACATAAAAGTCTTTAGTTAAGGAAGTCGTATATATAACTTTGAAAAAAATATTTACTGAACACAATAAATAAATATTATAAAACAATAAAGCATATTTCCTACTTTATAGAGAAAAATAATGTTAGAATGAGTCAATGATTTCACCCAAGCACTATAGCTCGTGTTTATACAACACAGCAATAAAATTAATTTCGTTATAATAGGTAGGACACATCGCATTGCGCTAAGCAGAACATATTCTACATATAATAAAATTTATTAAGAAAAATCGCCCAAAAAGAATTCGCTGTTTCTGCGGTACTTAGCAATGTGATATGTCTTTCCTTACCTACAACGGCACGGGAGTCTACTGAAGTGCCAGCCCTATTATAAAGACGAATAAAAATAATTACAAAATAGTAACAGCTTAAAACTAATAATAAATTAATAAGTAAACAGATAAATACCACAACCAGCCAGCATCGCCCGAGGAGAAACCGTGTCCTATCGTAAAGCCAGTCATCGAACGGGTCCAGACATAATGGGCGTTTAAATTTCAGCGGGTTGAGGCTTTCGGGTGTGGGTCCTCATGTGTCTCGTGATCATGTCTCTGCGGCAGGCTGCGTATGGGCAGGCCGGGCAGCGGTAAGGTTTCTCGCCAGTGTGGGTGCGCTGGTGCGTGGCGAGATGATCCGATCGCGAGAACACTTGACCGCAGGCCGAGCAGGAGTACGGCTTAACGCCGCTGTGAAGACGTGCGTGCCGCGTCAACATGTCGGAGCGGGCGAAACGTCGCCGGCATATCTCGCACTCGTACGCGCGGGCCGTCTCCGGAGGCCTGTCCCTGTGTCGCGAGGCCACATGCTTGGCGAGGCGGTCGTGAACGGCGAAAGTTTGACCGCACGTGTTACACATGTAGCCGCTGGTCTCATTGGCGACTTTCGGCGTCTCCGATTTCAAGGAGAGATCGAGAGGTGCGTCTTCTGTCTTGGCCTCGTTGCAGTTGGAGTCGAGCATGAGCCAGCGAGGGTAGTGGTTGTTGTTACGTATCTGAACGGCGAGCTTGTCTAGTAAACGTGAAAGCCGACGACGTTTGTGCATGTACTTAGGGTTGTGAGAAACTGATGCTGTTTCCGCCATGCTAGCCGCGAAGCCGCTGGTGCCTTCTCCGAGCCCTGGCGGCCCTAGCGGTGCATGCCAACCTGGTGAAAAATAAGCATATTTTTATATAAGGAAGCACAACAACTAAGCTAAGCTAACATTGTAATTTTCATTCAATGTATTCACCGCCTATACGACAAAGACCATTTTCAGGACAATTGAACATAAGTGAAAACGTTTGATGTTAGTTAAAAGCAACACGTCTCTATGTAGCAATTAAAACTAGCCGACTGGACATTCAACAACAGTCCGTAATGTTTGAGGGCAGGTGATGTTTTTTCTTTATTTACTGAACGAGATGACAAAACATAGGCAAATAGCGATAATATATTGCACCTTTGATCCATCTGTTCGTTGAATGGGCTCGACCCTTATCCTTAAAGCCCGATTGGTACTGCGAAAATATATTTAGACCAATGAGATCCCTTCTGCGGCGGTACAAAAGAAATCCCCCAAAGTTTGTGGTATGGATTTGAGCGCGATTATGTCTTTAAGGCGTTGCTAATAGAGTTTTTGTGAAGTAGGACGAAGGGGTCGAAGAAATGTAAGCCGATCTGTTGCTATGAGGCAGGGCTTCACATGACGGGAATGTTATATGGTACTATATGGTGTTTACTTTCATGTAGAAATACTGATTGTATCGTTAAGATATATGAAGGTACATTTATTAAACATCTGAAGGTTTTGTTTCGATCAACCGTTCGTTCTGCTGAAGGGCTTAACTCTATCAGGTTCCTTGAGACTTCCAGAGTGAGTAAGTTTAAGATCGCAGCGTAGACCTCGAGCTCTGATGTCACGAGGTCAGGTTATTGAAATCCTTACAGTGATTGGTTTTAAATCTCTTAGTTCAGTGCACAATTGATTTAGCCGTTAAAAATACTTATATAAGACAATTTAGTTTTACTTATAAATTCGACCTTCTAAAGTTATAGCGCATATACGCTTGTAGGTAATCAGTATACTACTAAAACGGGCATATTCTAGACAACGTCGGAGCTTAAATTTGAGAGCGTTAGGTATTAGATATATCAAAGCAACTATTCGGCGGTCTGTTGGTTAGTTAAAACTTATTTCGAAACAGAAACTGTGTGTTTCAGTACAGCAAATTTACTTGAATGTCGAACCTTGTTAGCATATTTACAAATATGTATTACACACTTGCGTACATATAATGGAAACGTATTTAATTCTTAATAACAATAACTATTTATACACGTCTGTTTAAGACGGAGAGTTTTAATAGAAAGGAAAGCACAGATAACATACGTAACAGAAAAATAAAACAATAAAATAATAATCAACGTACATATTTCACATCCAGTCAAACGATGTCAAAATGAACAAGCACAAGTCCTTAATCAGAACGGCTGTTTGGTTGTAATATTCGCATTGTCTTTATACATATTTGTAACGAAGATGCACTCAGAACGAGATCCGTTGCGTACAGTGAACGGTGAGGTCGGGCCGGGCGTGAGACCGCGAACCGGTCTCCTCCTCCCCGCACTAGCATCCAAATGGACATTCGTTGACAGAGCTGGTGTGCACGCGGTCGACGTCCATATGCTTGGACGCGTCGCGGACGACTGACAACCGCCCCCATACCACCTGCCGATTGCCCAACAGAATGTCTTCGCGAAAATAGCGCCTCGGATGTCAAGGCGATTACCGCCGTGGCTATGCGTATGCGCATGCCGCTGTACTGGGTTTCAGAACGCTCCGTAAATATGGCCTTCGTGATGTACCGTGCTATTTGGTATTGGTTATATGACGTTTTGATATTAACAAGGTGCTAACTTTTCTTAAATTTAATTTTTCAAAAGTGATATTCTGTCGAGGAAATAGGACTGTAATATATCGCGAAGTGAAATATTTTTCAAATTGTACATATATATCGAATTAATATTCATTTGTATTGAAATGCGTATAATTAGTAATTAATCCTAATATCGATTGTTGATTAGTTTTATACGTTTTGAACTAGCTAGTGGTCTAGTTCGAATGCAAATTATTCCTTAAAATTAAAAATCGGTATAAATTTATCCGATAATTTCTATAACGAACGTCGCGGGGCATAATATAAAGTAAATTTAATATAAAGTCATGCTGCCGAAGGCAAAGATATTTCCCAAGAAACTTATAGTTCCGTAAGATTAACTTTAAACTACATTAGAGCCCTAAACATTCACTTAATATACCTATACCAGACCCGGCCGTCACACGCTTGATCATTTTTTTAAACGGATTTAAAACTTTTCCGACCAATTACCGTTCCACTAACTGCATCTTTTACAATGTGATAATTAAAACTGTCCACTGAATATCGTTTCCAATTTATAAAATATACAAATGAATCCAATGAATGAAAATAATATTAAAAATAAATCTATGAAAACAACATCAAACAAAAGGATATTAATGACACAAAGCGATTGAAAACTCACCTGACATGTTCAAGCTTCTGATGTCAGATTTTTGAGAATCAAACAAGGCTTGCATTTTAATTTTCAGTGCTAACGGTATCCAATACACAAACACAAACCGATACCACGCGGGGTTCAGAAACAAAAAAATAAAAAAAACTTTCAGCTGAACTTCCGATGTAGCACGCGCGATGTCCTCACAACGAATGAGTCCCGTTATATGAAATCAGTGCTAGGGTAGAAAAATAATAAAAGCAAGTTTTATTATTGTGTAATACGCGATGAAGTTAAGAAGGGTCCGAAATCTACGCAGATGGAGACTCGTGAGAAAGAAGGCGGTATAGCTACCCTATGGTTACAGCTGTCTTTGTTGAAGTCGTGGGTGTCTTAGCGCGTCCTGATAAGACCCTCTAATCTATTGACTATACATTTTTAAACTGTATAATGATCTCGACATTATTATTACTCCATTATAGATCTTTCTTTGACTATCTTTCTTTGCAGCAGTATTTATTTGTCTTTATAAATCCTCGTTACTTTGGGTATATATTTATTTCAAAATTAACGCTTTTACTGCAGACTTCTTTCTTTAATATACATATTTCTAAGCTAGTTTTCTAGCGCGGCTCCGCACTTGCTTTGTGTTTCGCATTTCTTTCAATTTTCTGGATTTAAAATAATTTTGGATGCGAATTTCTTTAGCGATTAATAAGTTAACCATTATATTAGTAATCAGGAATGTTTAGAGGATATTTTGTTTCCATTATTTTGACTGTATCAAACCTTACATTTTATTTATAAATGTACGAGTTAGGATATGGTAACGCAATTTGTTGGACATAAAGAAATGTTTATTGCGCTTTCGTTTTATAAAGAAATTGTAAGCGTTGCATATTGATGTTAGTCATTCAACAAATATATATATACATATATACATATGTGTGTTGGTGTGTATATGTATAACATTTACTAAAATATATGTCTATTTGTCTACCTGTTCTATTTAATCTCTGTAATTGGTAGACCAATTTTGGCGGGTAATTCACTGACCGATAATTTATGTACCACGGAATAACTTGTCTGTATTCTTGTCGGACGAACCCGAGGGCACGGCTAGTATAATACGAAATATAATTAAATTATTAACAACATGCATGGTAATGTAAATGTAAGCCGTTAATTGAATTGTTTATACATATAATCATCAAAATTAATATTTCTAAATACATGTAAATATATTAGTTACCTTCATATTAAAGTCATTCCGTTTTTTTTTTAATTATATAACTAAGAAGCCGTCGAAGGTTTGACTTTATGTCGTTATATTTTTTATTCTATTAATATTAACAAATAAGTTTATTTAGTTGTCCATTGAGAAATATAAAGAGTTTATTGTAGAAGTTAGTTTTATGTATTTTATGAGAGGATTTGTTTTCATTGGAAGGCTTATGTTTGATCCACATCGGAGCTGTGAATCCAAAAAAAAATTACAATGTTTACTCATTTGTCTTAATTCATTGTATTATCATTTTGCGTTTGATAATTTTTCGCTATAAAAAGCACCTAATTACTAAAAAGTATCTCAACAATATTGACCTCATTGTCGAAATATATTTGTATTCCCGCCTTTGTCTTCTAAACAACTAAATACGTATTTCCTAAAATGTTATTAATTTTATATTATGATGCTATATGTAGTAATTAAAATTAATTTTAGGTATTGCATTCGGTTGGAAATATTTTACTTTATATGTACAAATAATTCCCATTTTCAATTATATTCAAACATAATCCGATTATATAATATTAATACATGAATATTACATATAAATTTAATTGAAATGAGTCCATTGAAATTTATGTACAAATTTAATTTATATTATTAGCTACTATTGTTTTGTATCAGTAATCCAGATACTGTACTGTATATTATGAACCTGCTGTTAATTTTGGCGGCTTTATATACATATTTTTTAATGTCAAAAGTTAGCAATGGCTTACTATTAGGGAGCCGAAGACCCCTGGCGCGTTCAGGACTCTCACGGTGAGGTTTGACACCTGGTCGATTTGTGAGTGATGTTTCAGTATCGAGATTAAAAAAAATAATAATTAAGTTTCCATCGCTAGCATCTTAAATCGTATTAATTAAATGTTATTTATCTGTCGTGGATGTATTATTTTTATAAGTCCTACATAATGGTTCAGTATAAACTTATAGGTGATAATGGAAAGAACAAGAATTATATATAAACGGCACTCCCGGTGATTTCTCTCCGTGTTTGTCGACTAGTATCTTAGCGGCCGTGAGAATCTTACCCCTATTACGTTTTGCAAATCGCCCTCCGCCTGCTAATAGTGTGTCCTAGGCGTTAGGGGAAAGATTTCCCACGATTCACACCTGCATGCGCCCTCCGCCTTAACGCTAATAATAACTTGACTGGTCAGATTTTACTTTTATTCATTCCACGACGACGGAACCCTACATTTACTATATCATCACCTATAAATATTTTTTGTTCGTATGTTTTGCTTTCAATATATTCGTCAACAATTATGTATACTTCTTTAAGAACTAACGATAGACATCGAAGGTGCGTTTAGAAGATAAAGGTTAATAACTATTCTAATTTTATTAAACAAAATTATTTCCGTCTATTTTAATTTCCGACCTGCGGAAATATGCATATTACAAGTCGTAAAGCCTTTTCAATAAAGAGCTTTGAGTGCAATAACGAGTACCGTGTGTCACCTTATAGTGCATAACTTTTATATTATATACTAATGCGCAAATTGGCGGATAGTGTAAACCGAAAACGTTTTCATACACGACTGGCGCTATAAAAAAATTGATTTCCGGAAAATTAAAAAAAAAAAAACACTATATATTGTCCATAATACGATGTGTCAGTGTTTGTCGAGATAATTGCAAATATCGTCTAATATAACAACGATGAAGTCCTTTATAATTATAATGTTTTAAATAAATAATATGAAGATAGAACACTATATATAAGTTTAATGAAGTGTTCTTCCCAAAGACTGAAGCGTGTTGCGTAATCAGCGTAATTTTTAGAAGAACCTTTAATCAAATCATAAATATACATCAAGCCGGCAAGCGTGGGAATGACACGGGATAGATAAATAAGCAAAGTGTCCATAGTGAGCGCTTATCAATTAAATTTAGATTGCAATACAGGTAGGCGACTTTGTTATCTATTTGTTAACATATATGTTGTATGACCAGCATTGAATCCACAGAAAAAATGAATAGCGGAGTCCTTTAAGCATTTGCTTCCTTCATATAATGATGTTTTTATTCCGGATTTATTTAAAACGAACATTACATAAACTCGACCGAACAGCGCAAGGAGATCAAACATTAGCATTTTTATACAGATTCTATTAAAATGAGCAATTGATAAAATACATACGTTAGTATTGTTCAAAAATATTAATTTGTTTATCAACACAAGCCTCACAAACGTATGTATCTATTTTTAACTCTTCTTCTCAGGCATATTTTCGAAGCTTAGAAAAGATCGTCACGATAAATTGTGTTACACATGAAGCAGTGATTGTTGTAGGAATGTGTGTGTAATAATAATATAATTGGGGCTCTTGAACCGTTATACGATTTTCTTTTCATTCTTCCCCCTGTCTTGCGTGGGGCTGAGTGGCGGGGGATCCTGGCGACAATATTCTCACGTGGAAATTTTTAAGTACGAGTTACAGCTGCCTGTATTATTATCACTACGTATAACGCATACAATTACATACATTTCATAAATTATTTATCTATACAACTAAATTGATTACGTTCGGAACGCAATAACTCTTGTATTTTCGGAAGCTCTATCAAAAAATGTAATGAAAAGTAAGATTTCTATGAAAAGTGCTAGTTTTAGCGAAATATTCGTTTCATAACGACCCGAGAATAGACGGAAGTCGAATTAAAACTCAATAAACGTTCTGTTCAGTCATCTAGATATTTTATGATTGGAGGTATTGCCTGTTCAAAAAATTATTGACTTTATGATATCCGTACTCAATATACGTTTATTGAGTTTACCTTTCAATCATTTGTGTTGTTTAGTTTGAGCTATTGGTCCGACATGTTGCTTTTAAAGGAATTTATAGCATTCCTAATTAAGATTTCACAAGTAATCTATAAATGGACTCCGTCTTAGCGGCCGCCAGACAATTATTTTGGTCTAATCTAAATCTACACGGTTGCCACAAGTCAATTGCATTTCTAGTAAGTTTAAGCAGGATTATAAACAACTTGTCCTTACAAAGTATACCTTAATAGGAAAATTAAGAGTGATGTCCGCTATTCAAGAAAAAACAAATATAAAATAAGTATTGCGTACCTTCTACTATTCATTTAAAACACGAACAGTTATATCAATTATAACAATTAAATTCAAATAAACTATGTAATTATACAAGAAATAAATTAAAATTGAATATATTTTTTCTATATTTTGATGTTTTTTTTTACAATAATAACAGTACTGTGGAACTTAAAAGTATTTAAACGCGACTGTCATTTGCTTTAACGTAATCCATTACGTACGTTCCTATAAGCCATACCTTAAAACTTATTGCATTTATAAATGTCTGTATACAAACACGCATATATATATATATATATATAA
>DVQP01001102.1:0-17163 GCA_018231745.1 Danaus eresimus | reverse complement strand
TATATATATATAACACAGATTGAAAATATATATATGTATATATATATACATACATATATCTCACTAGTTGTTTGTCATCTTTAATGGTACGCAGATAAGAATTTTAAAATTGTTCTTCAGGTTCGTCACCCTCGGTCCAAAAGTCTTATTATCTACTCACAATTTATTATAGTTGAGCTTACCTGATTTACAAATAACGCTTCATATATATATAGCATCTTATATATATATATATACGAAGCTAACTTATAATTTTGCTAGCTGTACTGTTTTTGTTTGTTTGTTTATTCTCGTATCTGTTAAAGGTCGGAAATGATATCGCAATATATATTAGTAATATTTTTAGTGTCTGTCGTTCCGTAACATTTTATTAATTGCTATTGAGATTACTAATTAACTGAGAATTGCCTTTGATTGATCGTTTGTGTTGATTTTAATAACTATTTTATGAAAATAACCGTTTTAGTTGATGTTGCCAAAATATATATAATTTTTTAACCAACAAAACTGAAATAATGTAAGTAATTTGTGTCGATATTTTCGGTTTATTCGCGATTTTGGAGTTAAGGGCCAGTTAAGATTTTGGTTAATTTTCTCGTTACTGAGGCTAAAGCTACTTCGATCGATTTTATACTCATATTAACACATTAAAATACCTTATCCTAAATTCTATAAAGCAACATTATTTCTTATTCATAAATACTACATAACATTGCAACAACTAAACAAAACTCAACAGCTGATGTGTCATATTATTATAAAAATCAAATTTCCCTTATATTTTGTCTCGATTCTTCTGAACATACAAAGCGTGCTGGTAAAATTTAAGGCACACTTTTACTAATTATTATCTGCGGTGAAGTCTCATTAGCGAATGAAAATATGGTCATTTTTGAATGAAAGTTAACACTCGTGTCGTAAAAGAGATTTAAAGACTGAGGTGGTAATTAAATAGCACAGTTACTTCCAACTAACCAGGCCGTAGAAATTACGTGGTTTTGTAAATAATTCAATGTCCGACGCTGAGATTTTAATGAGCTATTTTTTGTCGTTGTTTATGTTATTGTGATTTATTGAAAAGTATTATTTCAAACTTTCATACTGTCTACGCAAAGTTTCTATGAAAATTCAGCTTTATGTCGTCTTTGGGGCCCACTTTACTCAATTCATGTTAGTGTGTACTGTAAAATTTACTTATCAATAAACGCTTTACTTTTATTTGCGGCACGTTTATCCCCAGCTTGCATTATTACAATTACACACAGAGCGTTAACAGTTTTATTCTATAAACGTAGCTTGTTGATTGAGAAACGGCAAACGTTCAGTAAACGGCAAATCATTCAAACTTGTGCTAAGCATACAGGCTAAAGTAATTACTATAAGCATATGACGTGAAGTGTCAGACATGTCGTCATAGTTATTATTTACAACAGTCGACATTTTTAATTACGTAATACACATCCAATATTACAAACGAATTACTATCGATACAAATGCGCGCTCACGCTTCAATGGCGCCCACGCGCGACTTACAGATGATCCATAATACAATTATAGAGCAACTAGATCAATAATAACCCTCAAACACATTTGTACCTACTGGGAGAGTGACAATTAGAGTAACATACTTGATATAGTAATTTAAAACACCTATCGACAGCACATTTAACATAGTCATTAAAAAAGTACTCTTCATGAAGCAAATTTACTAACCCGTAACTTATTATATTCGTTACATAGTAAAATAAATGGATCTCGTTAAAAAGAACATCTGTATTTTTGTTCTTTGGCCAAACCGAGCTCATTGTTTAAAGTGACTTCATGACACGATTCCTAGAATAGAGGGAACCAAATCAGATGCGCGTGAGAGGGTCACAGACCATACTAAATAGAACATTTGTATCTCATGTATAAAATGAAATCTAATAAGGTCGTTTAATTAAAGCTAACTAATTTGTTAATTAATTAAAATCATGTTATACAACACATTAACGTATACTTTTTATCTATATTTATACAATCGAATAGACCTCCATACAACCAGATAAACATATAAAGATGCACATGAAAGTTCAAAGCTCAAACTAATTGTTGTTTTTATTTTACTCAGGTTATAAACATCTATTCGAATTTAACATTTATAAAGCAACGAATCTTGCTTACTGAATAAGTTTACAGATATAACAGAATTGAATTTAAATATTTGTCATTTAAAGAAAGATATAAATTATGCAACTATCACACTGTCTTTAAACGAAATTTCAAAAAGACTCACATAACAAAACGAATTCGTTGTAACTATTACAAATTTCAAAATTTAAGATATTTTTTTCCAATTATTTTAATTAAAATCGACAAATCATTGTAATTGAAAAAGCTTTCAAGAGTTGATTTCTTTTTTATGTTTCAAGTGCGAACGAGTTTGAAGTCAGGTACATATAATTGAACAAGTGAGATCATAAAAGCACAAAATAAGAATGAAAAGTATTGAATATATCAAAGGCCAGGGTACAGATTTCCGTAGAAATAAATGTGTCATTGCCATTAGTAAGCATGGAACAATTGAATAAAAAAATGCATTCAAAGCAAATACATCGTGATCTAAGGATTCCTAAGAAATTAGCGACATATTTATAGACAGACACCGGAAATCCCGTAAATGAAGATGGTATCTATACAACCTGTGATGCCACATTTGAATGAGATTTAGAATTTATTGACAAAGACTAAAATATTTCATTCAGATAGTATTTTAAACTTTGTTTTACTTTCTACCTATTTATAGTATTTGAGCTATTTTAGCTCCAGACTCACATAGAATATTGGTAATTAAACTAATCACAACTGTTACAGACTCAAATGGAGCGAAATATCTGAATAAGATACAAAAATACGATACAAATACTAGCAACAAAACAAGACAATACATCTGTATATAAATTATAGTTTACTTTCAAAAACTATTTCTACATATCTCTACTAGATACCTATTAACTCGATATAATATTTCATCTTAAATTGCATATTTACAATCAAAATAGTCTTTGCCATATACGTTCCTATTTACGCATTCAGCGCACAGTCCTAAGCTCGTGTACTCGTATATAGATCATTATATTGTTCAGTATTTAAAGTGCGCTATCGTCAACGGTCGCTACGTGAAACGAATCGCAATCCGTTTTAGATTCTATTACAAACGTTTTGTTGTTTGGCAATGGTATGTTCTACTATGCTACTGCAGCACAATTTTATTTTTGAACAAAATTATTAAGTTATATTAACGTTTTTCAAATGTCATATCTGTCATTAGCAGGAAACCGTTGTTTGTAGTATCCAGTCAATTTAAAAAATCTGACATAATTTTGGCGACGAAACAGAATAAAACAAATTAATACTTTTGAGTTATAATGTATATCATTTTGAAATACCTAACTGTAACCCGAATAAAACGTTCGGAAATGAATGATTCCGTTCTGATTATTTTATTATAGTAACAGAAATATATGCACGTCTGTACGAAGCTTGAATATACAATAGTATAGACTCAGGTAATTCTAGTTAAACGTTTAACGATCCCAGCTCGTGAATGAAGTCATCACTCATCGAACGCGTTACATATTAACTAGCGTACTCTAACAATATATAGAGGTGACGTAATGTATGTTATGAGTTCTTTAAGAGAAAATATTATGAAGATACTTCTTGGAATTTTGAAAGCTCTACATAGTATTGATAACCGGACCTGTAAACAAAACATTGAAGAAGCTTTACATTTAAAGTAAATGATAAATTATAAGGGTTCTATCATCACCAAGAGACCTTACGTTTATTTATGTTTTGAAAATGTCAATGTTATATATTTCATTACTCGCACTCAATAAAAATACCATCAGTGATGGCAACTATCTGTCTTAACAATATATCATTTCAACAAAACATTTCAATAATTAAAATTACATCAATATGTTACACAACACAGTCATCAAATAATCAATTTTGAATAAAGGAAAAGCATAATTACATAAACATGCCGTCAAAAGATCGACGCTGGCAGAACTAAAATGGCGGTTGCGAGCTGCATACAACTTACCAATTTATCAGGACCACTTCGCCCCGTAATGGTGCCTTCATCGGGCTATCTCTCCGCTATCAATCAAAACAACAGGATACGCATAGTTGGGAACCATAGAAAAAAAATGTATCCTCCACGGAAAAAATTATTAAAAAATATATATATAATGTAAAAGCTCGCGATTAGGGATTCGTTGCGCGCATGCGCGGAGCGGAAACGGCACGTAGAGGAAACGTCAGAACGCGATACGATTTCGAATTTCGAATTCGGATTGTACCAACTGACATGGCGTCTAGGTTTTTTATATGATTTTTGTTAATAGGTGTTTTCGGTATGTTTCCTCTTGGTATTTTTTCGATGCAGCGAATGTACTCGTCCTTCAATTAACATTGCATCAAATACAATGACCGTTGCGAATTTCAAACTCGATGTAATTCATCGTCATTTTTTTATGTATCCTTATTCTCTTCGGTGTGTTATTCAAGTACGAACTGATTCGGAACCTTTAAACTTTAATCGACTTCTATTATCAAATATGGTGGTTAATTCAACACCCACAACGAAGAAAAATGGTAATAAGAAAGCAAAAACTAAATTCTGGCTATTGATATATATATCAATACGCAGAATGTATATATATATATATATATGTGTGACATATACAATGTTTCCCATAGTTATATTTAGTGAGTGTATTAAATATTTATACGTATAATCAGTTCGTAAACAAAAATTTTTTCAGTTGTAGTATTTTTTTGACGTTTCAGTGCATGACCAAAAACGAAACACTTTTAAAGTGTCTAAAACTAGTTTCGCAATAATCTTGTTAATAAAAACAAATTTTATGGTCTTTAAATAAACCATTTAGTTGTATTAACTCTATAAAAATGTTTTTTTGTTTTTTTTTTAATAAATACTCCTAAATATTTTCATTACGAACATTATATATTAATAACAGAAAAAAAAAACAACAAATTGTAAAGTTGTTTCTTATTTTCGCTCCCGCAGTCAAATTTATAATAAAATGAAGATATATCGATCAATGTTTTCCTTATGTCTGTATATATGCATTTTTTGTAACGAGTATATTAAATTTAAATTACTGTTAAATTTATGTTTAAATGGTCATCCGTCAATATACAATTTAATTTTTCATTAACTTGCACCAAAAAACGTTATAAAATGGCACGAGTCACTCAAATATGTGTATTTTTTTTTCGGTCAATCCAAGCGGGACTGACAAAAAAGTTATTGCATTTTAGTTGGAACTACGCAGACGAGCGACCGCCCGCTCGTCTTGTATAATATCTGTTTAGGCGTATTTTTTTTTTTCAAGATGTTTAAATAAGTTCCAAACATTTTCTAGATTGATTATATCTTAAGATTAAACAAGTAAAATATATATTATGATATAAACTTTTATCTGTTTCTCGTCTTCCTTGTCTCGTCTGAAGTTTGTGTTCACAGTATTTTTTGTTCCCTAGATGTTTTGTAATTAGAACAAAATGTTTTAGATCGTGCTTTGGGTTTCAATCGTTTTCGCGGCAATTTCGGTCTGATTGGGTGATGTCACAAGGATATAGGTTAAAGGTATGTTTTTTACACCTTCAAATTACAAGGTGGAATGATTTCGGGTTAGTTTTTTGTGTTATAAATTAACATTTTAGGTTACTGCTTCTGTGATAAGTGTTAGCATTATTGTTTTTACATAATTCTAAGAAACTCCAATTAGTGTTTTGCAACATAACGTAAAGCGAGTCGTATTTTTTGGCAGATACAAAAACAAAGGATTAAAAAAGTATATATCCTAAATATATGCAATGGTTGGTTTTATGGCGTTTGAATTGTAAACTTAGGGTTTTGTTATTACTCCTAATTAAAAAATTAAGTAATTCAAAAATTAAATTCTTTCGACTTTTTATTTAATTGTCCAGGACTTCCATCTTGTATTTGTACTATAATGGGTTATTTATCTGACCTAAATTTATTTTTAGTCAGGTTCAACATTAGCCTCTTTAGAATAACATGTATATTAAAAAAAAACTATTGCATTAACATTCCACAAAGAATAATCCACTATCTATATACGCGGCTCAAACTTTATTTCACTTTAAAAACTATAATTAATAAACCTAAAAACATTCTAAATGATTTTCTCTTTCTAATCTCATATTATCATAACTCTAAATAAAAATTCCATCCATATTGGATACCTTAAGACAGCTTCACACGGGAAACAGACGGCGTTAACCATATTAATGACATGTGCTTTTGTTAGCACTCGCCTCACCAACACACGTTGAACCATCCCTTTACAGAAACCGATACAGATTATCAACACATTCGAGAAATGGAGATGTCAAGATGGATTGGTGATTTTCGAGAGGAAATCTGCCGTAAAAGTCGCCGTGAGAAGAATTGATATCGTGCTTTATGATCGTCTGTGACTTGTGCGTGTGGTCATCACTGTATCACTCACAAACTTTATGTGTTAAATTTATTTATTAGATTTGTAATTACTTAATACTAAATTAATAAACATCTACCTGGAATAAGTACTGGAAATAATTAACTATTTACTATGTTAATATAACTATAAAGATAGTAACCGTGTGGTTCGTCATTATTAGCTTTACGGGTAGCTCACAACAAATGTATAAAATTGATTATTATTTTCATTTCTAAGGCGGGAACGCGACTACGCCGTAATAAGTTTGGTGTCCTGGCTAAATTGAGAGGTTTTCATTTTTATAGATGTACAGATTATAGTCGTAAAATCCTAAGAATGTTATTAAAGATTGATTGCTTGGAAAACAAAGCTTGAAATGATCATCAGACATTCTATATTTTGCTCTTAAACAAACCTTGGAAGTGTACGCCCATAAAACATTAATAACACACATAAGAGCGTTCAGAACGTGTCTGTAAGTTTTTTTATAAAAAAGGTTCAAGTGATAATGTGTGACTGATAATTCATCGCATGTAATTATCTTGTGTCACCCGCAGATTACTGTTGCAAATAAGCTTGCGGTTGGAGCTGTACAAGAGTGACGGTAGGTCAGCTTCCTTAGTTCTTCTTGTCAGGGAGTTTTTGGGCGTACTCAGCTTCAATAAGTCTTACTACCATTAAGAGTATTTAAATGTAAGTCATATAATTTAACATTATAATATCATAACAATGAATAAATTGTTATTTGTTATTGGTTCTTTAACTACTAAACATGAAAAACTGATTACAATTTAATAGTATTTAAAATACTTAATTTAAGTTAAATAATTAAAGTGTAAAAAAAATATATATATTTATAATTTTCTTTGGAATATAAACCGGAAATTTTATATGAGCTGACCTGAGTGGGAGGTAATGATGTATTGAGATTGAAGCCTTCTGTTTGATGGCAAAGAACATGTAAAGTATAAGTTCAATAAATTTACAGACAACAAAATATTTCTGATTAAATATACAATGTTAGGATATCTATTCAAATTCTCTTCAATCAGCCGCAAAAATTTTGCCATGAATTCTCACGAGATCTCACAGACAGACAAACAGACATAACGCTTCTATTCTTATGACAGATTATGTTATATTTATGACTCATTACAGTCTTTTATTTAAATCAGCAGGAGGCGCCACACATTACAATACTAAAGACACAAAAGGTGCTCCTTTTTTATTTCTATTTATAGATCTCAAAAGTATGTCGAAAAATACTATTTAATTTATTATTAAAGAAGCGATAGCCAAGAATTCTTTGTAACCAGTTCATGAAAATAAATCCACCCAGTAAAGCCACACGAGTGAGCATTAATAAAGAGACGATATTTTTTAAATTATGCAGCATAAAAGACAACTTATGTTAAATATATTATAACTCAAATAGTCTGTATACAATAACAATCATATTAAAGCACCCTGTACACAAACTGAATAAAGAATTAGGGATGCACAAAACGATGTACATTTCTGAGAAACAAAATGTTTTGACTTAACCCGTCCATTTTTTGTCCATCCCTTTGTTCTGGCGATAATGCCAACCGCAACCTGTAAGGGATCCCTTTGTCTGCTTGCTGAATGTACTACGCTCGCATGAATAAATTTGCGGAAGTTACTACCATAATACATAAATTTATTATTACTATCAAACATAATTAATACATGTCGTAATTTATACATGATCTATACTTATAATAATAGTTTTATACAGAGGTCAATTCTGTACATGAAATATATTTTCAAATTAACTATCATAGGTTTAAAAATAGTGATCGGTACTGATGTTAAAAATGCAATCAGTAAAATTATATCTGTCTGTCTGTACGTTTTTAATAGAAAAAAAGCTACTGGACAGATTTTAAGGAAACTTGGTACAGGTATTCTTCATACTCCTGGACAGGTTGTATACTATTATAATTTTCATTACGCTACAATCAGTAGGAGTAGAGAAGTTAAGGGAAATGTTGTGAAAACGGGAGAAATTACTTAATTTTAACACGGTTTTATTAGCTTGGGCTGTGTTTACGTATGCATGTAACGAAATCTTTCAGCTTAATTTCCACCTATTTCTAGAAATCTGAATAATTTGATCGAGGACTGATGACATTGCAATAATTTGATAAGAGTCTTCCATTATCCTTCTTAGAATTAATAAATAAATTTAGATCTTCTGTAGAGGAGTGAGAAAGACAGAGCTATTGCGCGATCTTTGCATGTCTTCAGTTAAATCATCATCATCATCATCAGCCTACCGGTGCCTACTGCTGAGCTAAGGCCTCTTCTCTATTGGAGAAGGTTTGAGCATTAATCACAACGCTTGCTCAAGACGGGTTGGCGATTTCAAACTAATAATTTGAAGTCATAAGTCCAGGTTTCCCCACGTTGTTTTCCTTCACTGTCTGTCAGTGGTATCTAAATACTCTTAGATAGTGCATATGACTAGAAAAAATCAGATTGGTATTTGCCAGGTGTCGAACCCGCACCCCCATGCATGAATGGCGGGCCTCTAACCGCCAGACCACCACAACTTTTTAGTTAAATAATAGTTAAAAAAAAACTCGCTGTTAAAAATAATTGAACTAAAAATTAAAAGTAAATGATAGTTTAAAAAACTTAAAAAAAAACACGGTTTATAGCTAACCTAACTAAAAAGTAGAAAATAATTTACAATTATTATTATTTAATAACATGAATGATAGATCTACTTACCAAAGATGATATTTTTGGCGAAGTATTGTGTTATGTATAGGGGTGAGTGGCAAAAACGCAGATTACTTCACTCACATATCTTGCTTATGTTAAAAGATAAGGTTCGACCTAACGATGTAGACAGTTAAATCAGTACTGAAATTCCAGATGTGATTGCAGATTCCCTGTTATACGCCATTGTTAAAACTCATTGAAACATTGTTCATGTGGTTTGTTTCATCCTAAAAACGCCGAGTATTTCTATTTTAGATTATCATTATATACAGTGCGAGGACCAACATCAGTTATATAACTCATCATGCAGCTTACCAAGCGCGCCATATGCTTGGAAATGATCAGCTTCGGAAGACGTTTTAGTAAAATCCTGCGTAAGTGATAATCCTCTATGGTTACGCCATTTATTTGAAACATTGCTTACATTTTGTAATTTGTCAGATCCTGTCAGATTTGTTAGAAACCTTAGAAACAGAACTGTTCGTGAATTTTCTGATATATTGTTAAATATTGGTGAAGATACCTGTCCAGAACCAAACCAAGAAAAACTAATTCTGACGCCTGGGTTAAGTTGGATAGTGCAATCCCGACAGCATCTTATGTCGTCGGTTTACGGTGACGTAACATAATATAAAATAGGAATAATTCTTGGCTATGCGAAAGGTCTATTTTAAATTCTCGCAATGACCAGGCATCTGAGATTAATAATAAAATACTGTCTCATATACCAGGGGAAAGCAAAGTTTGAAGTTAAATAAATAGAATGGTCGATGAACAAGAAGCCACTAATTATCCGATAGAATTTTTGAATTCTTTAAATATGCCCGAACTTTATTCTCATGAAATTTGTTTAACAATTGGCAGTTCGATTATTCTGTTCCGAAATTTAAGAACACCACAACTTTTTACACGCAAACGCGGGCAACCTAATTAAAATAAAATACTGACTTTCTTTCCAAATATCTACTTTTAATACCTATCAATTATTATATTTGTTTAAAATAAGCATATAAAAGTACTACAACCTTGACATATTTTCAATATAGACCGATCAAAATTGCTAACATAAATCGCAATGTGAAGTAACAAACGTGGGAACTGTGTCAAAACCTTGCCTAATAATCACCTAATGAGAATCAACGATTAAAAGGGGTCAGAGGTCCAATTGCTTTGTCGACTAAAGCACAGTATTGTCATTCATACAACTTTCTAGATTAATCCACAGATACGTCATCGAAGTTTCAATTGACTCCACATTAATGCACTCCATTGTACGCTTTCAGTTCATTTTTATTATATCTTAGACAAAAACAAAAAGATCATAATACAGAATAATTTCCTATTTTTAATACAATATTTCGTCTTAGAGTCCTTTAACATTCAAAATTATTCCCACGATGGTGACTGCATTCGACCCACTAACAAAATAGATTCGTTATATAAGCAGTCAATCACTTGCTTCAATTGGATTAACGTTACAAATAGCAATCAGATGTGAGCTTTGTTATGTGCGCCAACTTTTATCTTGACCTGTGTAGCTTTTTGTATAGAGCCATTATGATCATAGAATCGACAGTAATATTATTATTATATAAAAACACATATAGCATGTCCTTAAATCAAAATACATCCTTATTAATAAATTTATGAGGAAATTATATAATGATAACACCTAAATACTGAGTCAATACCATTACTTTTAGTATCAACATCCGCTCACTGCACTTTGCATATTTTATACAAAATTTACCGATACAGCAATAAGATAATACGTTATTGGCTAATAAAGCCATTTATTACACTGATAACCCACTGACGTCTGATGGGTTAGAGATACCCATCTAACGACATTCATTTGCGATCGGGTTAATGGGGTGACTTTACAGACAATATTCGTGAGTTAACTTGTTCGGTTACATTATTTGAGATGCATATTAAGTTGAAATACAAATTTAATGACATTTTAGTCATTTAACTCTATTACCCCTACTTCACAGTCGGGAGTATACAGATCACAGTTTGGTACACATTAACCGACATCGTTCATTAAAAAAAAAATAGAATATAATAAAATAAAATAAATATCAATCGCTACATGGAGTCGAATACCGGTACAAAAATATACATCCTCATGGCCTGATCTTCTTGAACCGGCTAAATAAAAACAATAACATGAAAATGTCTATAATTTTTACCTGTGATTATCTGAAGTAAAAATCTTTCTTGTAAATCCTTACAAAAGATATTGCAGGAAATGTAAACACAAACAAAATAGACATATTCTCGATTATAATTAACATTAAATAAAATATAAAACAAATGGATATTTATGTCTAAACATTATTAAATCTGTGGTCAACACAATCGCCTGTCAGTACCGACAGGTCGGGTATGGCCGTATGGAATATTTGGCATTTTTCCGACGCTATGTAATCATTGATCATTATTAGAGTAACAATTTCAAACGTTCCGATAGAACCTATATTAACAGGCCTTATTAATGAATCGAATTTATATTTAAAAGAAATATATTGTTGGTTTATACGTCACAATAGCTCGAGATCAATTACTTTATAATTTGACGTTTTATAGAAAAAAAAACAGTGATTGGGTTACAGTGAGTTAAAATTATTCGTAAAATTATTTATGTTTGGGAAAAAAATATATGACAATTTGACATTTGTACTCAATTATTATATAATTTTTATTATTTAAAACGAAGAAAACAAAACATATGCTAAAGATTTTAAAATTTCTTCAATATAAATATCAAACTTAATTATTGATTTTTTAAAACACTATCACCGTTATGCATAAACTAAAAACATCGGAACGCGTTCAAATTGTATACACGTTTGACGTATTTATATTAGGATAACTCTTTACTCAAATTTTCATTATGTTCGCTAGCTATTATTTTACAACAAACGGACATTTAGATCCCGATCGAAACCTGTAATAGCAAAGATACGCAGGATTCCACAATCTCAGATATTAATTGTCAATAAAATACGTAACCGTTAAATCACGTGCCGGATATCTCGCCTTGCAAAATCAACCAAATTATCAGATAAATATAATTAATTGTCCGACACGCAAGGTGTCCTCTTCGCTAGAGTTCAGAGGTAAAAGATATACCGGCATAGATACATGTGGACTCTGGGCTTTTAAATAATATTCATTACTGTCACTGTCGGACATAACTCTGAAATAGAAAATAAGGCATAACTATCATTAACTCAGAATTGTATAGGATTAGTCTCTTATGAAAATTACATTCGACATCCGTTTATTATAAAACATAACTAAATCAAATTAAATGCATATGTTACTCATTAAATTTCTACACCAATAACGTTATAATTTATTCGAGACACACATTTACAAAACCTTACGATTCTTAGAACCAACAACATATCATCAATTAGGCAAATTCGTATTTAATGTGTCAAACATTTACAGCGGGACCGGAGACAGATCACACGCCTTTACTATCACACAACAATATATATAATGGAATACTAAAGCCAGTAGTCAGTGTTTGTGTAAGCCAGCTACCGGTCTGCCGGAGGCCATTTTGTCCGCTTAATGACTGAGAATTTACTCTGTTAATTATAAACTAAACATATTGCTACCGTAATAAAAATATGTGTGCAAACGATTACGGCCTCTTATAAATTAATTTCAAACTTAAAGCTTCATTATGTATGAATTGGTTCGTATTAATAAGCTATAAAATAATATTATAATGGTTGCTTTAATTAAATTATATACCACTTACCGAAGTTCTTGCCAAATCACACATAAAAGTCTTTCAGATTTTAAAATAGTATTTTTGTTATTATTTTTATTAATAAACCGTTAAGATATATAATGTTGTTTATATAATCTCTAACGAATCGATTCTTAATTTTGTCATAAAAACCATTCTTGAAAACTCATCTGTTTTGTGCAACAATTAGTTTTTTTATTTTCTGGAAAAAAATATGAATGGCCTATCAGGTATACAAGTAGCTATGGCTGAACTTGGTATAAATTTATATATTTTTTTTTATCTCAATGATTTATAAACTTAATACCCTTATAGCTTATTTAAAAACTATATTACTAATTTATGTATATTACAAATGATATAGGTAAATGTAAAGACCACAAAATAATATTTCCTTTAAATGATCACGTCAATTGCCTTCCCAGAGACGGTGATACATTCATAGTTGTATATATATTACATCCAACATCTGCTACATAAACGTATTAATTGTGTTTATTTTTTTGATATTCATTTGATTTAGTAAATTTCATCGTTATCATTTTTATAATTCACTCAGGAGTTTAATATAAGTTTTAAAACAGATGACAATATATTTGTCGTCAAAAAATATGTTTCAAAATTTCTTTGAGATAAATACTTTACATAATAGTGGCTCAGATAATTATTTGCATTAAACTTTTCCTTGATATTTATAGTGTGTGTTTTTTTGAGGTCATTAAATTAATAAAAATTAAACCATGCCGTCATACCCTCTCACACCATAGACTAAGCCCGACAGAGCTATACTTTGATAAGTCAATTCGATACACACTTAGCGCTTTTGACTCAATTTGATCGCATTATTATGACATCAAAGAGCGCCGACAGCGGTCAATATCAAACGCCGCGGCCAGTTTATAATGGAGTCAATAGATTTTATTGATTTTGTGTTATCGATTCAACGCCATAGCGATTCGTGTTGCTCTCTCTGAAACGGTCAATTTTGTAATTAGTTCAAACCTTTGTTTGGAACCTTACTATTGCTTCGATAACCATCTGACATCGTTTCACTCCTCCACTTCTAATATGCCTGTAAGTTTGTGTTACTAACATCCAGGCGGAGTCACGGTACGAAACGAATTATCAAATTTTTATTTTCTTTGACTATTGTAATTTAATTCTATTATCTATTAAATGCTAAACAATTGTTTATCTTTCATGTTCTTGTGTTTGCCATGCCACTAAGTAAGTACATTAAACATCATAAATTTCTCTTAATTAAATATTTCACTACCTTTTCAGACTTCAATTAAGTCACAGATATTCACAGATTCATTACTTTGTGATTATATTCAAAATATATTTTTTAAAGTACCTATTATCTTTTAACTTTAAAAAAGCACTCTAGATAAAATTAAACCATATTTATGTAATAAATTTAACGATTTAAACAATTCAATGGTAACAGCAAAAATGGCAATGTAACGAATATATGTACAATGAAACAATTCGGGCGTGGGAATGTCGAGCCAGTTATCTCTCGATCTTAACGCTATCTGCCGCGATCGGCGCACGAGACTCCCGCCCTGTGCCCTTTTAAATACTCTATAAGTGATTCTTGCTACACATCTCTCTGTTAGGATTTATCTTTTACGATTTTATCTAGATATTGAACGAAAAATTTTATATAATACATTGAATAAAAGCTGAAAGTATACCTATATTACTATAAAACTTTAAAGAGTTTAAAATAAACAAAACCAATCTGATATTTAATGTAATGTAATAAAATATTTTTCCAAACTGACCGACGTCGAGGCAGTCTAGTGAGTTATTAAACTGTTTGTACGTCTTTTATCATTTTATAGGAGATAACTCACGCTCGAATCGAAACACGATATTTTATATCTCAAACAATATGATTTAATCACTATAAAATCTCAGTCGAACGTTTATGGAGTAGTAATAGGGAATTTTGTTTCGAAGCTCCTTTCATGTTTATGGCGAATCTAAGATATTGTAAAAAGCGTTGCAGTGTAATCGTAAAATTTTAATTATAATTAACCAATCATAGCCAGATACAGTTTACTTGATGTATATCCTGTAGAATGTAGATAGAACGAGCCGCTATACATTACGACTTATGATAACTACTGAGCATAACTGTACGGGGGAATTGAAATTACATTTAGGATTTTCGAGAGTTTATCTCGGCAAAACGGCTTTTATTGTGTTTCATGTAACATCATAGATGTAAACCTGTTACCGATAACTAAAGCAATCCTAGCTTTTATTATGTGAATTGGATTGAATAAAAATCTGTATACTACATACTCGTACATAAAGAAAGGCCTAATATTATCAAATATAAATAAAGCGTTCTGGTCTCAATTATTTCATGATAATTAAATATTTATGTTTGACCATCACGGCAACTACGACCACTCATGTTACGTGTGTCAATATGCTCAAAACAATTAACCCGATTCAAATAATAATTAAAGGTCAATGACTTCATAATGAAGTCAATGATTAAATTTTTATTGCTTTATTTACACAAATAATAAAATATGACGTTACTAACAGTTAAATTTGAATTATTATCATATACAATAAAAGTTTTATTGCAAGAGTCCTTAGTTTAACATGTCTTTAAAATCTGAATGACTTATTGTATTTATTATGTATTCCGTAGTCTCATATGTAGACTGGAACTAAAATGTACAGTTTCATATATTGATTGCCTATTGTCATTTTTAAGTGTACTTCAGTGTCAGACAGAGTAACTTATCAAAAATATTCAGTTACATGTTCGAAAAAATGTTTCACATACAAAGATAAAACCAAACATATATATTTTGTTATAACATTTCACTCATAGGCATAAGGAGTATTCCCGCATAGTATTACATACAATAATTGATTGTTTAAAGTCTTCATAACGGGATATGAAATTTATAATCCTTGCTGTTATATGGAGTTCTGCCAACGTATACTCGTATATTTGTTGAGCGACATTCCGTATGGCCCTCTTGTCATTCACTTGGCACGTGCCCGATTGATTTGTCGACAATATGTCTGTGTGTCGCTAGGCATTACAACAGAAAGGAGTGGGCGAAAGTATTTAGTATATACACATTATTTATATATAAAAACAGATATAATTCATAACAATTTAAATTAAAAATTAATTTAAATTCAATTGAAAGCAATGTGTGAAACAAAACAAATATCTTTACTTAAAAAATCGTCTACAGAGAATTTCTCGGATGACTTTATACTAAAAGTTAAATCCGGTAATAGTTAAACGCTGTCGTGTTTGACTTGAAGCACTCATCGATACGAAATTTGAATTTTAAGAATGTTGTCAAACGTGTGACATCATTGCTCAAGTGATTTGCAGATTTAGTATTTTAGGAATGATTTTGCATTGTTTCATTTACCTTGACACAGACTTGTGACCAAAATGTTTGACCACGATGTTTATTAAAAAGGAGTAACATCAGACTCTACATCAAGCCTCTACTTTACCTCTAGATTTTCTGAATTAAAAACAATGTATGGCCATGCCTTCAATAAAAACGGTAGAAAAACTGTAAGTTAAAGGTTTATTTCTAACATATTTATTTAACTTTGAATATTAAATATTAAATTTAAGTGAATTAATATGACTTCTGTATTATTTTAACAGCAAATTTTATCGAACTTCTAAGAGAAAATGTATAGAGTATTGTGTGATGCTTTTCGTACGATTATTTAAGCGAGTAAAGTTAAACTGAAACTTTATGATATTTCGGAGAGTTTTTCGGTCATTTATCGCATGTCGCATTACAACTATTGTATTAAGTAAAGTAATAAGTGATGGACAGATGTCAGATGACTTATGTCTTTTGATTTTTGATTGAAATAAATATTTTACTCAGTTTTTAAATTACGTTTATCATCGGATTAAAGGTATTTGTTATGTTTTCCGCATTTAATTTATTCTGCACACTCTTTACACTGAGCTATTCAGTCCTCTATTCATTGTACACCGTCATTCCAATTTTCTAGATTAAAATTAAAAATATAATTTCCAGAAATTTTTGCGTATAGCCATGGGCTACAGTGACTACCGTCTACAGGTAGGCCGTGTGC